>JAQMYG010000014.1:12270881-12285859 GCA_030014215.1 Clariallabes teugelsi | reverse complement strand
TATATATAGCATTATACCATTGGGTAATTATGTAATGACAACAACAGTCAGTTGACATGAAGGTCAGCTGTTTTGGAAGAACAGTATTATCAAGTGTATTTGCAAAACCCATCAAGCACCATAATGAAACTGGCTCTCATGAAGACCATCCCAGGAAAGCAAGACCAAACCTTCAAAAGTTCATTCAGAGTTGAACCTCAAAAATCACCAATTAACAGCACCTCAGATTAGAGCCGTTATGTGGGATTTACAGAGCAGAAATAGCACACACACCTCAATATCAGTTGTTCAAATGATGTTTTGGATGCCTTTAGCATTGTTTTACAGTGTAGAAAGAGTCAAAATCAGAGAAGACCATGAAATTAGAAGGCGTGTCCAAACGTTTGATTAGTAGTGTACATTAGTTTTACCAGTTTTAATGGCTGTGCTTCTCACCTGTGCGTTCATATTAGCCCCATCCAGATACACCTGTCCACCATTCCGGTGAATGAGCTCACACACTTCACTGACATTCTCCTCGAACACACCATTAGTTGAGGGATACGTGATCATTATGGCCGCCAGGTTTGCTTTGTGTTTATCAACCTGTGAAGGAAGGCAACCCCATGTTACAAAGCAAGCACTTGTTATGGAATAGTTTCAGACTTCATAACACTTGATTTTGTTTATTTATCTGCATAATTTAGCTGTTTTTGCATTATTTAAACTTGTAACCTTCAAACAGTCTGATAAGTATGTAAGCATACTTTGCATAACATTTTTATTAGTTTATGTAGCAAAACAATGGCATTAAAATGAATAAATTACCAAGTATCCATTATACTGTATATTAAGCCTTAAATGCATTTTAAAAAGCACTAAATGCCTATATATTAATATTTTCCCTTCCTTGGGGACGGTGATAGTACAAACAGTGTAGGAGATTCTTATATAACAGTATAATCATGTACCATTGCCTTCAGATGAGCAATATCAATGCTGCCATCTTTGTCCACCTCTACAACCTGCACTTTCATGCCAGCCATTTGAGCACTGGCAGGGTTGGTTCCATGAGCAGACTTTGGAATCAGACAGACCTGAGATTTAAAGAGATTTAAAATGCTTAGACATTTTCAGAGCTGTGTGAACAGGACACATTTACCACTGACAGGTGAACATAAAAATGAACTATAATACACAGTATACCAGGTTATATTTTGAATGGGTCAAGACAGGTGAACATTAGCTCTGTTTAAATGGACCCTAATAATCGGAATAATAGCTCAATCAGAGGGAAAAAAGTGTATGTAACAACACAACAGTTGGCACTTTTGGGCTTTTGAGTAAGTCCTTAACTGCTCTGATGTATAATGATATAAATGTAAGTCACTCTGGATAAGGGCGTCTGCTAAATGCCATTAATGTAAATGTAATGTATAATTAATAGTTACAACAGCAGACAAGGACACTCTAGCTTCTTTCGTTTTTTGTCCAGAGAAACTCAAGATTGTACTGTGCGTAGTGGGGATCAGACCCAAGTTGCCTGAGTGGAAAATCCATAGCTCTATCCACTAGGCCTTTTTTGTAGCAAGCATTTTCCATCAGGCATAACAGCACCGGTACATATTTTTGGAATATCTCAAACTGATAGTTTATACAGCGCAAGGCATTCTCCGGCAATTGACTTGAGTCTGGCCACTGAGCTTAGTTAGATAGTTGATATAATAAATTGTCGAATAAATAGATTAAACCAGAGGGCCCTCACACACTATGACAACATAGGGCTGATGTCATAGGGCCCTAATAAATAACCTATGAAATAAACAAATCATGAAATAATTAAATAATAAATAATTATTAAAAGATTATTAGAATTATTTCTTTATGTTTATTAAAATGATTTTATTAAAACATATTTAAAATTAGTTATAACTATGATTTATTACTACATCTACTTTTAATAATTTATTAAACAGCATATTTATTTCATATTATCATATTCCACCCTCCATAACTTTGTGCATGTCACAAAACTTGCATTCTGGTTTAAGGCTTAATCTTAACAAAATAAATAAATCTTATTAGATCAGCGTCCATGTAAACAGTTAAGTTGGAATCCCTAATCAGGACAGTTTCATTTTCATTTAAGAAATATTATGTAGGTAACTGTGCCAAAAATATGTGTTATTTTTATAAACTGTGCTAAAATTGAAGGCAAACAGCCACCATTAAACTACCAAGATCACTAGAGTTTTGTAATAGCTGGAATCTGCCTATATATTAAAAAAAAAAGTTTAATTTGTATTATAAAATCAAGCAGAGCTATCAGAGCTTATCATTGCCATCATAAACACAACGTCCTGTACAAGACTGCAAACATGACTCCAAAAGGGCACTGCACCAGAGAAACCTGCTCATGCTTCATGATCACTCAACAAAAACTAAACAGTTGACGCCCTAAAGGCCGAAATATTTGACCAAATATGTATTTTTTTCATGGAAGTAAAATAACGCCTGTACCTGGAATGCACTGGTTGCTTTTTATAAACCATGACAGTTTGAACCTCGGCTGTTATAGGTGTAATGTCCAATTTCTAAGACGTGATTTCAAGTCAGATGTTAAAACCCAGATTACCAAACAATGGAACAACTGATATAGATCATACAGATTTATCGCATCATTTGCTTGTGTAATGTAATTTTTTTCCTTGTCCGGCCATTTATTCAGTTCAGAAGGTTGAAGTTTCGTGACAGTAACAAGGATAAATCGATTTGCAGGTCAGATGGTGTCAGCTGAACCAAACTGGCTGTTATGTAATTCCCGTTCTTATCTTTTTCCTCAGTGAGTACCGGGCATTCTGATCATTCCTAGAAGGACTTTTTTTTTTTGTTAGGCTTTTATCTGTTCCCAGCTATTCCTGGGTTATCTTTTTGTTCTGTGCCTTGATCAGTTTATGTGGGTCTTAGTTTAGATTAGTTAATTATTCTCTATGTGTACAGACACTCACACTTCTGTGGGATTCTCCTTTGGAGTTCAGATAGGCTTTGATAGCAGCCAGACCAGCATACTCTCCCTGAGCACCACTGTATGGAAAAGCAACACAAGGTTCAGGCTGGCAGGCGGCAAGTCTGCCTCAACAGATCACAGTTCAAAGTTCTTGGAAAGGACAATGTCTCAATAAGGATAAGGTACATCATGGGTGGGGTGATGACAATGTATTAAGTTTTAATCAGTCTGTGATTGGATTGTCTTAAGATTTACCAAACATTAACAATTCTTATACCATAGTGTCATTTAATTCCTAAATGAACTTGTTTGTAATGACTTAGTCATTAATTAGTCATTAGTTTTACTTTAGCTAAGACATTGACTCCAAATTGACTGACAATGTAGAAGAGGGAAAAAATATATAGAATCTAGTTAAAAAAAAAAGTTAACAAATCATTGCAGCAGACGCAGTTTGTACCTGTTTGGTTGAAAGGAGATCTTGTCATATCCTGTGATCTCACAAAGATCCTTTTCCAGTTGTTGAAACAGCTTCTGATAACCCTCTGCCTGGTCCAGCGGCACAAATGGGTGAATGTTAGCAAACTCCCGCCAGGTGATTGGCTGTCAATGAGGGAAAAAAACAAAACAAAGTGTTTTCATGAATGAGCTGGCTCAGTGAGGGCCAATAAACTGAAGCGAGCAAAGAAACCGCGAATCGACTAGCTATTTTGGCCTGCACATTCCGAAGCATGTAGGGTACACGGTCCTGGTGACGGCACAGATTCTTATATGGGAGGCAGACATAACCTTGGCAACGGCACTGAGTCTATCCACGATTGTCCTGCGTAAGCCAAAAAAAAGCATGACTCACCATGAGTTCAGACGAGCTGTTCAGCTTCATTGTGCAGGATCCCTGCATTTAAAGACAGTTTCAATGGGATGGTCACAGGAATAATGGGACTTAATACATATTCAAATCAGTCTGTTTGTGACTTACCAAAGGAATCATACTGTGCACAAGAGAAATGTCTTTATTCTCCAGTCTTTTCATATACCGCACGATGTTGGTCTCTGAGTGATAACTGGAAGTGCAAAGCATAAATAAATTTCTTTTGTGCATGTGTAGAAATTCTACGTTACACGCACTGTACTGAACCCTCATCGGGAAAACTAGTCTAGCTGGTTCTTCGGTGTGGTAAACAGTATTATTAAGAATATGACTAAACCCACAAACCTATCTAGATAAGAAGGCTTTGCAAAAAATAAAAATAAAAAATAAAAAGACTGCACAGTTTTATAATTGTAAGGAAACATTGGTCATGCTTGGATGTGACCTGTTTTTAATTAATCAGCTGTACTGTTTATGATTAACTGAGAGAGAAGCACAGCCAGTCAGCTTTGTGGTTTTATGGTTTATAGCCATGTTTTGTCTGATCACATTCTGTTCTGATCACACCGTGCCAGTGTGTTTTGCAATCCTTAATGTTCTCTTGAATATTAATGTTTTGCAAACGCAGTAAATATAATAATTAACAGAACAATTATGCACTTCTTCTCGATTTTCTCGCTGATGTCATCACATATGATGCATTGTGTCAAATAATAGAGGCTTATTAGTGACTGGCTATTCTGCCATGATTCTTACTGAATCCTAAACAATATTAAATTGGTTCTTTAAGAATATTATATGTTGTGGTGTTAAAGCTGAAGCACTCCTTACAAACCTGTTGAACACTGGGTGGGTGAGGAACATGCTGGTCCTCTTGAAAGGACTTACTAGCAGGCCTTTGGTTCTCTCACTCATTTTTTCAGCAATGAGCTCCTGTAACAGAAACCAGCACAAGTAACAGTCTGACAACGTTTTTAACAACAGCAATGTCAGCAAGTTATTATTATTTTTTTTAATCTTTTTGGAGTACTTACAGCAGAGGATTCACACCCAAACACCCAGAGCAGGTCATCCAAGTCCCTCTCTGTAATGGTCTCATCCAGAGAGACTCCTAGCTGAAACCAATCACATAAAAATATTTAAAGAATACCTTAAATAGAAATCACATACAGTACAGCTGGAAAGGACTTACCATTCCTTCATCATAGATTCGTAGATTGATTTTTCGCTGCGCAGCCTTCTGCAGTACATCTTTGGCAGCAACACCACAGTTAATCTTCAGCGTGTCGAAAAAGATTTCATTCTGGAGTTTGTGTCCAGCCCTGACAAGTCCTGTGATGGCAGGAACACGACTGATAAGTTACAGTGACATTTGACTTGGTGGTTCAAGAAAGCAAATGATTAATGACAGACCTTCAGCCAGAACCAATGTTGCTTTGTGCGTCCGTTCAGCAATGTGCCTCAGGCCTTGTGGGCCATGGTACAGAGCATACATAGCAGCCATGTTTGCCAAGAGAGCCTGAGGGGACATTAAATATTAAACAGATGACCTTTTGACTCTTACTGAATTATTTAGTGCACTATAGTAACAGCTCTGCACCTGAGCTGTGCAAATGTTGCTGGTGGCTTTGTCTCGGCGGATGTGTTGCTCTCTGGTCTGCAGAGCTAGACGATATACGTCTTTTCCAGCAGCGTCCCTGTGAATGAGAAAGATAGAGATGTAACCAAACACACTATGCACTCACATATGTCTGAAATCCCGTGGCCATATTTCTAACACAAAATTGAAGACTAAAATTTACTGAAGCGTACAGATTCTTAAATTTGTGACTAGATTTTTTTCACAGTTTAACCACCAGCTGTAATTATACACGTTGCTGATCCTTCGGCTTCTCCCTCATCGAGGGGTCGCCACAGGAGACCATCCAATCCAAACGACAACTAAAAAATTTTTTTAGACCGAATGCACTTCCTTGGCTTGGGACCGGCACTGCACCCAGTGGCTGGGGTTTAGGCATTGATCTATAGACTAGTCTGAGTTCACACCATGTCATTTAGAAAGAGTTTTAGGTCATGGTAACCTTTGGGGAGGCGGCAGGGTGGTGTAGTGGTTAGTACTGTCGCCTTGCACCTCTAGGGTCTGGGTTCGATTCGAAGCCAGGTTCGATTCCTGTCTCTGTGGGCATGGAGTTTCCATGTTCTCCCTGTGCTTGGTGGGTTTCCTCCAGGTATTCCGGTTTCCTCCCACAGTCCAAAGATATGCAGATTAGGCTAATTAGCGTTTCATGGTGTGTGAATGAGTGTGTGTATGTGTGTGTGCCCTGCGATGGAATGGCACCCTGTCTCGGGTCTGCCCTACGTCATGCCCTAAGCACTTTTTGCAACTCACAATTTTGAGTGCATGGTGTTTAAGTAGTGCAAACAAAAATTCAAACAATAAAATCACAATCACCCATCATGAAAGCTCACCTTGTGACTCCAACCATCCTTCCTGGCATCATTCTGACCAAGTTCTCCTTGACTGAGAAGAAGGCAGCATGAGGTCCGCCATAGCATAGAGGAACTCCAAAGCGCTGGGAGCTACCCAGGGCGATGTCCACGCCGAATTCACCAGGCGGCCGCATGATACAAAGTGCCAGCAAATCGGTGGCACAGCAAGCCAGAGCCTTTAATTGAAATGTAATGCAGGTTGAATCAAGTTAACAATTGTTATAGAAGAGGGTCAAAGTATCAGTGGAGAAAATTTACAAAAAGACAAAAAATAAATCACAGCATGGTTTGTTTTTTATTACAAGTTATAGAAACCATCTGTAGATTTTACAGCCCCATTGTGCAATACATACCCCACCCTTATGAGCCCGGTCCACAAGTTCTGAGAAGTCTTCCACCCTGCCTTCAGTGTCAGGGTACTGGAAAAGCACCCCACACACATCATTTCCACTAAAGTCCATTTCATGGGGCAACTTCAGTACAGTCTTCACCCCAATGTAGCTACAGTATGAATAACAATTGTCACAAATTACTATAAGGGACTCTGAGTTTTTGATTTAACTTCAATAGTTTGTCTCAATCAATGTGACGTACTTGGCTCTCGTCTGCACTACTGCAATGGTCTGTGGGTGACAACGGGGGTCAATGTAGAACACCCTTCTCTTGTTTTGCCTGCAGACAAAAAACAGGCAAATCATCCACACAGACACGAGAAAAAAAAAGTGCAGCATTCCTGAGGCATTTGAAGGCTGTTATCTCTGTATTCCAACCTGTGGCAAAGCTGCATGGCCTCAGCAGCAGCAGTGCCTTCATCCAGTAGGGACGCATTGGCCACTGCCATACCAGTGATGTCACACACCATGGTCTGGTAATTGAGCAGACTCTCCAGACGACCCTGCGCAACTTCCGGCTGGTACGGTGTATACTGGGTCACCCTGTGAAAAGAAAAGTCTTAGACAGCAATATATGATTCCAAAACAGTACCTAAATTAATATTGTAGCCCTAATATGCAAAGCACCAGGCGTGTAAAAGTGTAGATGTGTGTTTTGGGCATTACAGTGTAAAAGCTTATGTAAAACTGGCTTGATTGCACAATCAGATCATGAGATCTTAAAAAGGAAAAAAAGCCCTCAGGACATCAAGATCAACATGCTGTTCACAGAACACAGGAGGAATTTAATAAGAGTTAGTGTTTGTGCTGACTTGGACTGGCTCCCTAAAACCCATGTGGAAAACATCACTCCAACTCAAGTGCCAGATTCTGCACGCAAACTACACGTCTTTGCAGGCCTCTGCTAAGAAAATCTAATACTCAGCTTCATATTGTATAACAAGTATAAAAGGAGAAGAACACACCATCCAGAATTTTCCAGAAGATTCCTCTGTATAGCAGGTGGCACTGAGCAGTTGTAATACCCCATTCCAATGTAGGACCGCCAAATCTTGTTCATGGAAGCAATCTTTTGAAGGGTTTCGAGAATTTCATTCTCACCTGTGAAGAGTCAACAATTATTTCAACCATATTGTTGTAAATAAATAAATCAATTTCTTTTTATTTGACATGCAAAACATTTTGGGAAAAACCCAACAACAACAAGTAGGGCTGCACAATTAATCACATAAAAATGGAGATATACTGGAGATATACCCCTCGTTTCTGTTCCAGTTACTTATTGGGTCAGGTTGCCAGCTCAACACCCGATTGTCATTCATACACTACGGGCAGTTTGGGGTCGCCAATTATCCTACTCCACAGGTCTTTGGACTGTTGGTGAAAACCAGAGTTCCCAGAGAAAACCCACGAAGCACGGGGAGAACACGCAAACACCACACACACAGAACCCTGGACCTAGAGGTGTTAATCACAAACACAACCTGCCGCCCAATCTCAATATGGACCTGTGCAGTTATTTAATCGCAATTATTACAGGTAAATATATGCTTAACTGGGGATTCAAGTATAAGTTTGTTTGTTGTAGTTGCTAAATAAATACTGGCTATCATCTTCTTAATGAGAGAATTTGTGCCATTATCTTCCGTAACTTAAATAAATCTGGTTAAATACAAAAATGGATAATTTTTTAAATAAAATAATCGACTAATAATTAATAATTTTTATCAAATCATGCAGCCCTGAGAACAACACCAATGCATTCGTGTGAGGAAGCATTTGTTATCATGCTTTGTTGAACATGATTCTCCAACGTGACCCTGCTGGGGCCACAAAGAGCTAACCATAAATATAACGCAACTTGACATTTAAGGAAAATGCATGAATAAGGCCTATGGGACAAGACGTTTTTTTAATCCAAAAGGTGAGGGGGAAAAAAGTTATGAAGCCATTTATATAAAGTGGTAATGCCTCAGATCTGGTTACACTGGATGTGTTATGGTGTGTAATTATTTAAATAACGACAGTAGGATTATGTCAGATGTTACTGCCCCAAAGTCTGATTATTTTCTAATAACAGCATATTCTGATGTGTTCCACTTCAATATTTACATGTAATGTTTTGGAACTGGTTATTAATTTAGTAAAGAGAAGACGATGGGAATGTGGGCTGGTTCTTGGTGGCTTATTCTGGTTTAATTCTGGTTGCTTGGATGCACCGAAGCATGCTGGAATTCCCACATATTGTGGTGCAGCTTAGTAACACAGCAATTCAGTAGAGCATGGACAATAAGATGAGAAAGCACACACATTGTCCAAACACTCTTGTGCAGCAGAATCTGCTAGTCTCTAAATCTGCTAGTCTCTAGTCTCTTGTAGTACAAGCCCATGTTAGCTTTGTTCCAACTTGTTTTAACTAAACAGTATCACACTAAACAGCATGCAAATCAGGCTAAATATTTTCATCTCCCCATCCCAATCCTCTCACACTGAAACACAAATGCTACCAGGTTTCTTCCCAATATAGACAAATTAGGATAATCACATTTTAGCCCCATTTTACTGATCTGGCTACTGTTAGCTACATTGGAGTGAGATATACAGTATGTGAATAGCCTGCTTCAAATAATTTGACCTGTTCCAATCCTGTACATGAGGATACATCTGCTGCTCATGTGCAAATCTCTTACTGGATTTACAAAGCAGGCTTTGGGCAGTTGAACCAGCAAAATCTAGTATGAAGGCATCCAGAATCCCCCATGGAGCCCTTCAGCATGGCTTGCTTTATTACTACAATACACACACACACACATACATACATACATACACACATACACACACAAGGAAGTGCTTGGTACACACAGAATGGACGCTTACTTAACTTAAAGATGATAATCATGACCTAAAGTGCTCTTTTACCTTTAACTGACATGACACAAATGTCTCCTGTTTAATATGATTATGTTCATAATCTTTTAACCCACAGAACACAAAGCACTCTTCTCTACAAGATAGTATATGCAATATTGTACTGAGAATATATATATATATATAACTAGTTGCATATGACTAATATGGGTTGTGTTGTGTTGGAAGCAGGAAACTGAGCAATTGTTCAGTAAAAACCTGAGTGACTAAAACACGTGCCAAATCGTTATAGGAAGAGGGCAAGCCAGCACACGCTGTGTGATGCTCTGGGCAATGTTCTGCTGGTCCTAACATTCATGAGGAAAATACTTCAACACCTACGACCTACCTATAAACTCTTATTGCAGAGCAAGTACAGCCCTTCATTAGCTGCAGAACACCCTGATTGCAGTAGCCATGAAAAAAAAAGTTCACTCAGAATGTTTTGGACAAATATGCGCACACTATCAGAGGTCTTATGGAGGTTTGTTTTGGGGCATGTGGAAAAAATTAAGTTTGTCCAGAGAAGAAATTGTGAATACTACCATTAATCCTGTGTCATGCCAAGCCAACAGTAAAGCATCTTGAGACCATTGGTGTGTGGGGTTGCTTCTCCGCCAAAGGGAGTGGGCTTCACTCACAATTTTGCTATTTTGAACACAGCCATGAATAAAGAATGGTACACAAACATCCTCTGAGAGCAACTTCTCCCAACCATCCAAGAACAGTTTGGTGATGAACAATTCCTTTTCCAGCATGATGGAGCATCTTGCCAATAGGCAAAAGTGATAACTAAGTGGAACAAAACATAGAAATTTGGGGTCCATGGCCAAAAACTCAATGAGTGGATGGGCAAACGAACAAAAAAACACAAATTCTGACAAACTCAATTGATTATGCAAGAATTGACGGTCATGAGTCAGGATGTGACCCAGATGTTTGACATGGTGAATTGCAGAGGTCTTGAAAAAGGGTCAACACTGTATATATTAACTCCTTGCATAAACATAATGCAATTATACTTCAGTATACCATCATAACATCGAGCAAAAAAGATCTAAAAACACTGAAGCAGCAGACTTTGTGAAAAAAATTATTTTTGTTTAAATTCTCAAAACTTTTGCCCACGGCTGTACGAGTACCGAAATGATCACCGGATAATATCAGGAGCGCGCGCGTTGCGCCACAGTGGAGTGATGGATGTGATGTGATGTAACGTAAAGCTGACCCTAACCAGCTCAAACTGGCCTTGCGAGCGAGCTTCGAGCGCGAGCTGAACTTTACACTCGACTTGCGATTTCTGAGGGGCGGCAGAAGTTCGTGCTTCTTGCAAAAAAACAACTCCAAATATGTGCAAAGGAAGAGCGCGGAGTGGGAAAGGGAAAGGGCCAGGCTGGCTATTGGCACACAGCGAGCGTGCAGCCTACATTCCGCCACACACACACACACACAAACACACACTGCTTTTTGTTCGGATTAGAAGAATCCCACGTTCACCTTTTCACGCCTCTGACCACATCAGAATACGCAGCACAAAACTTTTAAACATTTTGCATGTTTCGCATTTCCTATGTGCATACCATCTGTGGAAAAATAAAATCCTCAATGCAATCTCTAACAAGTCTAGGATTAAATAACAAAAAAACATGCATGCTTTTTCTGCTTCATTACTGTAATAAAAGAGGTACAACTTACACACTGGGTCGTCCATTTTCAGATTCTTTTCCAGGCGAATAGATGATGGGATTGTGTTTTCTATGAGCTCTGATATGGTCTGAAAACCAAACAAATAAAACACGATCATGTGCATCACAAACCAAGCTGGAGATAAGATAACTTTACAAAAAATGCATATTTGCAAAACAGCTGGAGAAAAAGTGTGCACACACATTACAAGGATAACTTTAACCCTGGTGTAGATATAATAAAGTTTTCTGCACTCACCCCAACTCGGAGGGTGTTCAGCATCTCTGTCTTCTCTTTGTCCCCAGGTCCAATGTGTCTCTCAGCAAAATCATCATGTCTCGGTAGGATCCTGTCAATCATCCTCGACCCTAACACCGCACAGGTCCTCAGCTCGCGAATATCCTTGCACTCGTGTGAAACTTGTGTTTTTGCGTGTGTTTTCTGGAGAACATTTCTCTTCCCACAGGCGGTTTTGAAGCTCTTGTAGTGCACGCGCGTGCTCACGGCTCTGCCGGTCAGAGCAGCCCAGGATCTCGCGCAGCTCTGCATTTTATCTCGAGCTATAAAAAAAACCCTAAAACCCTGAAATTCACACACCCTGCTCCCTGTGACCCGCCGACGCTTTCGCTACTGATGTGGAATTTCTCGTCAAGTGTCTTAAAAGTGTCTGAGTCGTACGCCTCCTCGTTATAGAGCGAGCAGCCAATCAGCGAGCAGACGCGCCAAACGCAGCGGCGAGCCCCAGAGTGAAAACCCCGCCTACAAACCGCTCACGTGCGCTTTGCTGATCATCGACATCAGTGTCACAGTGAGCGCGTGCCCAACTAGACTGGTACACTTTTTTTTTTTTTTTTTGCTCATTCATGGGGCGGCAAATAGTATTTTTTCCCCTAATAATACATTTGTGACTTTTATACAAATTGAACATGTGTGAATCTGATGTCTGGTTCTTTATACAACCCCCCCCACCCCCCCCCCCCCCAAACTAAACTAATACTGTACCTGATTAGAAGCAAAAAGGTGGGTCATGGTAGCATGTGGCTTGTGGTTGAATGGTTTATATTATTGTGTAATTTATTGGCCAATAACAGCTACATACCTGCTCTGTGGTTTGTGCAACACCCTGATGGCCATGACTTATTGACACGAGAGAACAGACTGTGAAGAATGACAGTTTACCAGGGCTGGAACTCATTCTCTTTGTCCGTACAGTCTCCAGTTACTCACAATTTTTGCTCATGGTTTTGGGGACGCTTATGTCTCATGTTATTTGAAAGACTCTGAGTCATTTGATTTTTGAGAACCTTTCTATGTTAGCCTAGTTACTCCTGGTTTGGAGGTATGTAGTAGATGCCTTTGCGCATACATCCAAACTAGCAGTAATTATACTTTTCCTTTTGTAATTTGGTCTTTAACTCTGTGATACTAGCGCCACCTGCCTAGGACTTAGGCAAAAATGTTTATGGACAGCATAAGATCTAACATATCCACTGATTCCTCTGTTGGATGACTTTTTTCAAACATCCAGCAAATAATAATTAGATTTTGACACATCACTGTTGGATTAACTGATTTATCCCTACACAGAGGGAAGATTTCAAATACTAAAACTAATCACAGTGTTATAGAAGAGGTCAAGAGCATATTCCTGCAGTCACTCCATTTTCTTCTGCATTACCAGTGTTGTTGCATTTAAAATGCAAAAGACGCAAGGAAAGGAACTATGCCATATCATTGTTTTACAATTTACACTGATCAGCCATAACATCATGACCACCTGCCACCATAACAGTGATGCAGTGTGTTCTGACACCTTTCTATCATCACCAGCTTTAACCTTTTTATCAATTTGATCTATACTAGCACTTTTATTGGATTGCCCTGCATGGGCCAGCCTTTACTCCCCATGTGCATCAGTGAACCTTGGCCACCCATGACCCTATTGCTAGTTCACCGGTTTTCCTTCCTTGGATTATTTTGGCATGACCTGATCACTGCAGACCAGGAAGAGTTGCAGTTGTGGAGTTGCTCTGCCCCAGTCATCTAGCCATCACAATATGGCCCTTTCAATATCACTCTAATCCTTAGGCTTACCCATTTCTTCTGCTTCCAACACATCAACGTCAGAAAAAAGGTTCACTTGCTGCCTAATATATCCCACACACTGAAAATGTAGCTACTGTGTGAAGGGCCAAATTGTAATGGCTAGACAACTGGGTCAGAGCAACTCCAAAACTGCAGCTCTTGTGGAATGTTCATGGACTGCAGTGGTCAGGACATACCAAAAGTGATCCAAGGAAGGAAAACCTGGCAACAGGGTTATGGGTGGCCAAGGCTTACTGATGCACATGGAGAGTGAAGCTGGCCCGTGTGGTCCGATCCAATAGAAGAGCTACGTACAGTAGCTCAAACTGAGGAAAAAGTTAATGCTGATTCCAATATAAATGTGTCAGAACACATACTGTAGTTCATTACTGTTTTAAAGGCAAAAGGGGACCTACTTAATTGTGTGGTCATAATGTTATGGCTGATCAGTGTACATTAATCGATGATTAATACATTGTTGATGTTACTGGTCAGCAGTTTTGTTTAGTAATTCCTCTTTAAATAAAATAATAAGGTATTTAACAAAATTGAACAGAAAACATTGTGCAGACTAATCAAATAAAATCCAATCAAATTCACTCCAATCCACTCAATTCAAATGGATTCAACTCTATTCAATTTAATTTGTATAATATGTTTAACAGTGGACAATTTCCCAAATCAGCTTTATGGAAATGTTTTGTTAACCATCCCATAATGAGCAAAAAAAACGGTACAAATGTAAGAAATGTGTACTCAAGATAGTGTTGCTGCGTTTTAGTGCATCCGGTTACTAAAAATGTAGACAGGTCTAACTCACTGCACATCTATCTATCCATGTATGTTTGGAATTTAGATTGCTTTTTTGAAGTGGAAAATATAAATGCTCAAGGCTCCATGGTAATCATACACTCGCAGAGGTGTAAATAGTAGACTTCTCAAGAAGAAGCCACAGACAGAGCAAACAACATATCAGGACATATTAATCCTACTAGAATGGAGCTTTTGTGGATGATTTTTAATCATAACCCACAGCTGGCGTATCAGTTGTTCACCATACCATTGGCCTTTTTGTTTTACAGGTTGGCTACACAAGGATATCTCAGTCTGTTTAACAGGTAAGCATGAATATCTTAATGGCATACACTTATTGTTATTGCAGAAAAAAATATTTAAGGGAGTTTGTTTTGGTAAGGCATATCTCTCTGGCGTTGGGAGGATTCATCCTTGCTGTTCTGACTATGGGCCAGTACAGCATGCTGTTGTTTATCGCCAGTATCACATTTGTGATATTGGTGCAATTCCTGGAACCAGTTTACATTCACTACTGGATATTTGGCCTGCAGATGTGGTGGCAAACATTGTGGCATTTTTATATGCAGTATCAGCAATATTGGCTCCAAGAACCTCCAGATTCCAGGTAAAAAAAATAATCACTTTTTCTGATTACAATCAATCAATCAATCAATCAATCAATCAATCAATATCTATCTATCTATCTATCTATCTATCTATCTATCTATCTATCTATCTATCTATCTATCTATCTATTCATTCTTAG
>JAQMYG010000014.1:12254063-12268320 GCA_030014215.1 Clariallabes teugelsi | reverse complement strand
TAGAGATGAGAAACTCGGATCCTTTAACGGATTCGACTCCTTCTGAATCACTCTCTAAACTGATCCGCGTCACTGGAGTCTTTTGAGTCAGTAGGGATTCTGACTGCATTTTCCTATGGTCCCTCCACTAGAGGGCGCTCACCGAATCACTAGTGTCTGTTTCACTCCGCGACCCGACGAACCTCACGGTTTATTTATACAGTACAAATCAGCCAGAACACGTATAGTATTTTGAGTCTTTTTTGTTTCTGACCATAAAATGTAAATGACAGAGAATCAAGAATTATGAATGGCAAAAAATTTTTTTTATGACAAATGCACACCGAAATACGTTTAGACAACAACAAATAATGAATGAATAAAATAATATACCAGCGGTATCTGATTTTTTTTTTTTTTTATGGTTTAAAAACGGATAGACTATGTGGTATAGTTAGATCCTAAAGTTTTAGATAATTAAAAAAAAAAAAAAAAATCCATGTGGTAAAGCCGGGATTTGAAATTGATTTGCTTTCGTTGAGCTAAAGCATCACACCGTTAGCATTACCATTCTGGTGAAGGTGTGATACAAATGCCAGAGCCGTTTTTCATCCCAGTTTGTCATAATACACATCTACATCACACCAACATGTAACAAATATGTTTGGTGTTAATAAAACCAGATTTTAGAGCACTACGTCTAATCACACAATTTTGTAAAAGTGAAACAGCTGCGGTTTACGTAATTGTCATACGGATTCTGCCTGTTTTTGCCAGGTCCCTCCACTAGAGGGCGCTCAACGAATCCTCAGGTTCGGGTTAATTAACCCAGATGAATCCGGATTCGCTCACCTCTACACCTTACACACAATCTTTATAGACAGCTTGTCTGTGCAGTTCACTCTAGTTAATGAAGCTTTTTCCAGTTTGCTTGTCAGAGATTGAGGTGACACTGCCATCTTGTGGTCATGTCTAATACTGCAATACTAGCAATCCAGAAAAAAAAAATCTATCTAGAAAATATTTGATGTATATAAGAAAGTCCTTGACTCCCCAATGTACATTATGGTTCATTCTTTATTTATTATTATAAAAAATAAACAGTGTGTGTGGAAGGGGGGATGCCAGCTCAGTGGGTTAAGACACTGAATTACTGATCAGAAGATTGACGATTAAAGCCCCAGATCCACCTGGCTGCCATTGTGTTCCCTTGTACAAGTACCTTAAACCTGTCTGATCCAGGGGCACCGTATCCTGGAAGAATTTCACTGTGCAGTAATGTACATGTGACAAATAAAGAGTAACCTAACTTATAAATGGTATAGACCTTGTAACTGGTAAGTCATACACAGTGAGGGAAGGTTCTCCAAGAGTGAAAATGATGTTGGATGGAGGCCACAGTCCATGGAGGCTATCAGTGGTCTTAAGTCCATACTTGTGGAAATGTAACACGTAGTGAATATGTTAATGGCGAAATTACTGGAACACAAAAACTGGGCCAGTATCTATCTCTGGGTCTATCTACATTTATATGCCATAAATCTGCACCACAATCCATAACATTGTTGTGGTTGTAAAACTGATACAATTTTCAAAATCATTTATACAAAAAAAAAATTAACAATTATTCAACCAGAAAATAATAAAACTAACAAACAAATGTCACAATACAATATTCTGCACATTCAAATGTTAGATATAAATGAAAATTAAAAGAAATGTCATATGTCAATTTGAATTCCAAGTTACACAATGACTACAAAAAGATTAATATATTCAGGAACCACTGACCTGATGAAGTCTGTGGTTGTAAAGCATTCCTTGGAAAATCCTCCATGTTTCAGGGGCATGCTCTGCTAGACTTTTTAAACGTGGTAGTGGGGTAGAACCCTAGTCCTACTAGGGAACTTATAATACAGCATTATATTCTAAATGTGGTCCTAATGGGCAGCACAGCGGCATAGTGGTTTGCACTGTCGTCTTGCACCTCCAGGGTGCAGGTTTGATTCCCATCCTAAACCTGTGTGTATGGAGTTTGCATGTTCTCCCTGTGCTTGGTAGGTTTCCAAAGACATGCAGATTAGGCTAAGTGGCGTTCCCGAATTGTAGTGTGTAAATGATGAGTGTATGTGTGTGTGCCATGCGATGGACTGGCACCCCATGAAGGGGGGATCCCACCTCGTGACCACACGAACCCTGTATACAGATAAAGTGATATAGATGATGAGTAAGTCAGTGAGTGGTTCATAATGGTGCTGAAACTTTAAAACCTAAAGCTGTCCCACATACTGTACAATCTGCCATTACAATTCTGAAATCACACTTCTTTCTGTTTGAAGTCAGCAAGACTGACCCTGGCATACAAGACAATTTGCTTAGGGTTGATGTACACAAGTGTGAGCTTAGAAATTCTGCTAACTAATCATTGCAGTATGAATCAACCTGGTCAATATCTCAATCAGTCAGAATGCCGTCCCATCAGGAGCAGTAAGTTATCAGTCGACCTTTAAAAGAGTTCAACTGGTCATCAAAACAGCTAACACAGGGATAGAGGAAAAGATTGGATTATATTGTACTGTATTTCATGTGAAAAATCACGTTTGGTGTTGTAGGTTGCATGACACCATATACTGTAGTCCCAACTGGGCTACAATTGTCTTGTATGCCAGGGTCAGTCTTACTAGTACCACCATCTTTAGAGTGACTGTTATGTCTAGTTTATATTATCTGGTACTAGCTAACCCTCAGCTCGCACTTAGAAGGATGTACTATTAATACCAGCTCGACAGTGAAAAACCTGGGCGTGATATTAGATAGCAACTTGTCCCTTGAAAATCATATTTCCAATATTACAAAAACAGCCTTTATCCACCTTAGAAATATTGCCAAGCTTAGGAACATCTTATCCGTATCTGATGCAAAAAAGCTGGTTCAGGCATTCATAACCTCCAGACTGGACGATTGTAATGCAATACTAGGTGGTTGTCCTGCATCCTCAATAAACAAGCCAGTCTGAAATGCAG
Organism: Clariallabes teugelsi; assembly: GCA_030014215.1. NCBI lineage: Eukaryota > Metazoa > Chordata > Actinopteri > Siluriformes > Clariidae > Clariallabes > Clariallabes teugelsi. The sequence goes on along the minus strand of JAQMYG010000014.1, from coordinate 12,265,318 downwards.
CCGCCAGAGTTCTCAAAAGGTCAAGAAAATATGATCATATAACCCCAATATTATCATCCCTGCACTGGCTGCCTGTTCAGTTTAGAATTGATTACAACTAGAATTACTTATGTACAAAGCGCTAAATAGTTTAGCTCCCACATATCTAGCCAGTCTTCCAACACGTTACAATCCGCAATGCTCCTTAAGATCACAAAACTCTGGATTTCTGGTAGTTCCCAGGATATCAAAGTGCACAAAAGGGGGTAGAGCGTTTTCATATTTAGCTCCTCAGCTTTGGAATAGCCTTCCTGATAATGTTCGGGGCTCAGACACTCTCCTAGTATAAAAGCAGACTCAAGGCACATCTCTTTAACCTGGCAATACACAATTCCATAACCTCATACTCCAGTACATTTAAATGCACACTCATCTAGCGCTGCTAATCTAATGAACGGCAACTACGCTAATTCTTTTCCACCTGTTCTTTCTTGATCTACCCATCCCGAGGCAACTGGAGATAGTGCCAGCTCCAGTAGACAGAAGCTAACCCTGCAAGGATCCTGAGGACTCCAGAAAAGAACCACCACCAGCTGGATTCTGCTTCATGATGGTTTGGAGCTACACACGCTGCTCCTGAGCTCCCAGTGATCCAGACCCAACCCTCTGCAGATCAATCCCTGCTATCTGTTATAACCCAAATGAGGATGGTTCCATGTTGAGTCTGGTTCCTCTCAAGATTTCTTCCTATTGCCATCCCAGGGAGTTTTTTCTTGCCACCAACACTGTTGGCTTGCTCATCAGGGACAATCAAATCACTATATTCTACACACATTTTTACTTTCTCCTACACATTTCCATAATCTTCTTTTAATTTTGTGAAGCTGCTTTGAGACAATGACCATTGTTAAAAGCACTATATAAATAAAATTTAATTGAATTAACCCAGACTATTCTTTGTTAACTGCTATGACTGAAGTTGGAACTAAAAGCTCAACTGGTAGATCGTCCTCAGGCTTAAAGAATCACCCAGATGTGACTGTAGGGACAGGATTGAAGAGTGACCCAACATTTAGTCTCAAAATACCAAGTACTTCCTCTCATGACTGAACTGACTGAAAATCACTGTCATAAATACATTTAAAGCCCATTTTTATCATTTTTCTTTTAAATTTTAATTCATAGCATAGCATATTTATGCTACTTTCATAGTTAGGTTTCAAAGGTTAGGACTACACATTTTGAAATAAATTGCATTGCGCAGTAAATCAATAAAAATCGACTGATTTTTAAAAATCTGTTGTGTTTCAAATAAAACTAAAGAGAGAAATATATTGCATTTTAAAATGACTTCTTCCAGACACACATATTTAATATATGATTTTAATTAGACACCACCTACATGACGATGGAAAGCTATAAACATTATATCTTTCTTCTTGTATATTTAACTGCTTTTAACAGTCCAAATATAGCTGGAATTGCATTCATCTTTCATTTTTATAAAATTATAAAATCTTTATTTATATGTACATAAAAACACATATATAAAAAGAACGCAATTGCACATGCATTCTTCCGTTCACAGTTCTTCAGGGTAAGGAAATATGCTAGCACTGCTAGCAAATGGGTGGGGGAAAAAAGCAAAACAATACGTAGTTGCTTTTAAAGGCTGGTAGGTGTTCCAAGTCCTTAATGAGGTCTGCCAAGATGGTGCGCTGGAAAAGCAAGGAGAGTGACGATGGAGATCCTGATTAACTCCCTGGTGCTGATGATTTTCAAGGCAGTCTTTCGAACAAAATGAAGTGTTTCTCTCTTAAAATGGAGGCACTTGTGTATATGGGTCTGAGTCACTGCTGTCTCGAAACAAGTCGATGCGCAGAGCAAGCTCCTTAAAGGCCGGCCGAAAGGTTGCATCATTATCCCAACACTCCTGCATTATGTCATACATCTAAAAGAATCAAGAATATAAAGCAGTTAAATCATATTCAGTAAAGTTATGCAGTACTTTGTGAGTAGAACAATATACTGTTGTGAAGAAATCATATAATTATTTGATTAATTTCATACAATTCAGGTATAAATAATGTAAAAATGAAACAGGCAAAATCTATGCTCGTAGATTTTAAAACAGTCCAACCGGCATACTTTTTTTTTAAAGAAATCAGGATAAATTTTTTTTTTTAAAAACTGTAAGTACTAACGGGGTTAGACTGGTCCTCATAAAACACAAAAAAACTGTCTTTTAAATAATTTATTATTTAGTGCTATACACAAAGGGGCCCAAAAACTATATACCCAATTCAACATGATTATCATATGTCTCTATTTTGACATGAGCGCAAGAACGATGGTGCGACTACTGACATCTTTAGGGGAAACATATTACACATTGCTGCCATGATTCAATTCTAGTTTAAAAAATCGTTTACATCGTTTACCCCCGCCCCTATGTAGGTTAATATACATACTGTACATATATGTACAATTTCAAAGTCTTAGAAAAGATAAATTATACTCAGATAGTGTACTGTATAATGCACTGACTATGTATAATGTAAGTTAATATATAAAAAGATATATAATTGTTATCTGTGACTTATAACAACTTACAGTTTAGTCTGAATCGTGTATTTAGAATTATTTTGAATTCTTGGTCTTACCTCCTGGGGGCAACCCAATGGCTGAGGTAAGCGGTTGCCTTGTTTCAGCAGTTCAATGAGGTGATAGACTATAGTCTGGCCATGCTTGTCTCCTCCCATCATGCTCATAAACACCTGAGATAGACATAATGTCTCTTTTAATGTACAATGTCATGCAAAATCAACAATGTGATGGTGGATGAATTTTATTTGCATGATGTGATTTTGGCAAGTGCACACTAAACCACACATTAAACCACTTTAAACCCAATGTCTCCTTTGTGGACACTGTGATTTTAGGATCTTGTGTCCAGTTACATGCTGTGCGCTGTTTATATAGGATTTAATATAAATAAGAAGTAATGTTAATAGATAAACACCAATTGCACAAGGGAATGTGTGATACATACTGTAGGGGGACTACATAGCTTGTCACTATGTGTGAAGAGTTCGTACAGAACAACACCGTAACTCCAGACGTCTGACGCCACAGAGAACTTGCTTTCTGTTAAGGATTCAGGGGCATACCTGCAAACAAAGAGACCATATTTACAAAATCTACAGGTTTTAATGTTTTTTTTTTCCTTTTTCTTTTAAAAGACACAGAATAAGTTCAATCCAAAATTATTAAACACATCTAAACAAATCAAAAGAACTTGAAATATCCTACCAGAATATTGGACTTTCTCCAGGTTCTTGGACCTTGTAGTATTCTTTGTCCTGAGGTAAAACCTTGGTCAAGCCAAAGTCACCGATTTTTACCTGAGTCTCGCTCTCCACCAAGATGTTTCGAGTAGCCAGATCTCGATGAATGTACCGTTTGTTTGCAAGGTACTCCATGCCCTGGATCAACACAAGCCATTTATGTGTAAACCACTACTGAAAAAACTGTAGCCTACAGGCCAATTAAGGAACTGAATAAGACAGTATCTGTTATTTACTAATAAACACACATGACGCAGACATGAACACTGGCTTGCATCACTCTAATACCTTGCATATTTGAGAGGCATAATGCACAAGCTTCTTGTGGTCAATCCTTGCTCGGTTCTTGCTGAGATAATCTCTCAGACTGCCATAAGGAAGGTATTCCATCACAAGCCGAAGGTTTCGCCGACCTGAAAGAAGAGAATGATGCTATGAACATAAACGCTAGCTAATCCAGAGCCAGATTTTCTTTTTACTCAAATGCAGTCGATGTGCAGCAAGTTTAATGCACCTAGTAAGTTTTGGAAGTGTTTTAATACTGCATGACTCACTGTTATACACAGTATAAAACCTATGATATGGCTTAAAAAGTAGCAGTGAGAATCACTTTGTTCCTAGTCATAAAATTTGGAAGCTCTCATAAAACCTAAACCTAGGAATGAAACCTGGCCGAGCCTTATGCTGTAAACAAATGCCTCAAATGTTTACTTTTTTTTTTTTTTAATGTAAAAACTGGCTAATACATCTTTTTTTTTTAACATGCATGATCACATTTACAGTGTAAATCCATTTTTTCCACGTTTTCATGCAACCCCAATTAGTCACAGTACCACTCAAAAGTTTGAGATCACTCACAAATTTCTTTGTTTTTGTTTAGTGATTTATTTTCTACATTCTACAATACTGCTATAGCACAAATTATATTTTATCTGCACAAACTATTTTTGCTGCTACTTACAATGAACGTTTACTGTTTCTCCTCCCACTACCTCCACTCATTACCACAAAGTATTGTAATGTCATGTCGCATTGTCACTCTTGTTTGCACATTTGCACATGCACTTTATGTTGTCCCTTTTGTATAAAAACTTAGATAGTTTTCGGTTAACTTAAAATGTCAATCTGTCTTGTCTCAGCTAGCCAGCTAATTAGGTTTCTTAGTTAGCTAGTTAGTTTCTGTTAATTTATTTTGTTAATTTATGTTGTAGCACCTTGGTCCTGTAGGAACGTTGTTTCGTTTCACTGTGTACTAAACTGTATATGACTGAAGTGTCAATAAAAGCCTACTATACTTCAAAACTATGAAATAACACATATGGAATTAGCTAATTATTTAACAACAACAACAACAGTCAGTTGTTATTTTAAGACATGGAGGTCGGCCTTTCTGGAACATTCCTTGCAAGAACAGTATTGTCAAATGCATTTGCAAAACCCATCAAGCACCATGATAAAACTGGCTCTCATGAAGACCATCACAGAAAAGTAAGACCAAAACTTACCTCTGCTGCAGAGGAGAAGTTCATTTAGAGTTACCAGCGTCAAAAATAACCAATTAACAGCAACTTGGATTAGAGCCATTATGAAGGCTTTACAGATCAAAAGTAACAGATACATCTCAACATTAACTGTTCCAGGGAGATTATTGCATATTTTAGATGCCTTCAGGATTGCTTTACAATGTAGAAAGAAATAAAAATCAGGAACGACCATGCATTCCTGATCCCAAACTTTTGAGCGGTAGTGTATTTTTTATTTGTGTGGAAGAATTGAATCAAAATACTCACCAAAAAACTTTCTTCCATCATTTTGTTTCCAGTCCTATGTTACCTTGACTGTTTATTCTCTATTGTAAGCTACACATTTAGATGTATTTATTACCAAGATCTGCCTCAAAGCTCCACCACAATTTTTTTTTTACTTTTAACAAAAAACATGTCTGATCGACTATACAGTATCTATGGTAAAGAGAAACGGTGCATAATTTAGATGGACCCTATCTACAAAAATCTATTGGAAAAATCTCAAATATTGTAAAATAAACATATGATCCAAGTGGATGGTTGCAGGATATTTTATATAAAGTAGGGCTTCTCACCAGCACCATAGCACACTCCTTTATACTTCACGATATTCTCATGCTGGAGAGACTTAAGGATTTCAATCTCGCGCTCAAAGTCACGCAGGTGTTCTGTTGTGCTGTGCTGGAGCTTTTTCACTGCCACCACCTCGCCTGTACCATCCTGCAGTGGGTCATACCGGCACATCTCCACACTGCCGAAGTTTCCCTGTAAATAAATTAACATCAAATAATTAACACCATCAACAGTTTTAAATAGTAATAAAATAGTAATAATAGTTACCAATTTATTTCACAATAGCATAAAGTGATGTAGGAAACCATTAGATGTAGTGCAACCTTTGGTCATTAGTTTCTTTTCGTGGTTTCTGTGTGTTCTCGTTCTCTTCCTGCGATAATTAAATTGGCCACAGATGACTGGCTATGGCTAAGTGTATCTCAAAGCTTCAGTTATTTTCATACTAAATGTAAAGACTTTCTGAATGACAACATTTATTGCCAGCACACACAAACACTGTTTCTTTATGTATGATGTTATACTGGATTTCATTTTAAGGCCGTAAACAACACTAAACTATAATAGGTGGTCTTTCTGGATTTCTGGACACACTGGAAACCATGGACTTTCTTTGAAAATGTAGATGATTGTAGAATGATAAAGAATATTTTAAATGCACTACCTTGCCAAGTTGCTGGAGGAAAATCAGATGCCTTTCCTCAAACTGCACTGGCTCCTGGTCCTCAAACGTTCCTGTGGCAAACATGCCTCCGGTTCTAATGGGCACCAAGTCACTCACCGTCATCACCGTTTCATAGTCTGTGAATAAACGTTTTTATATTTCAGGTAAAATTGTTTCTATACAACTGTAGAACTGAGGAGAAATCAGGAGTCAGGCTGCACTATATACTCATCACCTATACAGATATGTCGGGAGCCTATAATATGCAAACCTGCACCAAATTCAAAGAAAACAATTTGGCCTGTTTTTGTGTGTAAATAACAAACCTGGGCATGAGAGACTGTTGAGGTCACGGATAATCGCTCTGAAGGACGACCTGAATGCTGGTTCATAGTCCATGCAGCTGTTAATCAGGTTGGCCAGTTCAGTCCAGTTGGGGACAGGCAGCTGATGGTGGTTTTCATAGAACAACAGTTTCTAAAGTGGAATACAAATTTACAAAATGGTTTATTATATCGTTCACATTATAATGCAAAAATCATTTTGGATACATGATGTAATGGCCAGTGCATGTGTTTTGCAATCTATACAACTGCTCAAAAGTTTGGGGATCACTTTCTAACTCCATAGTCATTCCTGATTTTGATTTGTTTCTACACTGTAAAGCAATGCTGAGGGCGTCCAAAAATATGCAATAATCTCCTCTGAACAGTTAATGTTGAGATTGGTCTGCTACTCATGATCTGAAAGTCTTCATAACGGCTCTAATCTGAGATGCTGTTAATTGGTAACTCTAAATTTAACTTTAGAGGTAAGCTTTGGTCTTGCCTGTGTATCTCAAAGCTTCAGTTATTTTTATACTAAATGTAAAGACTTTCTGGGATGGTCTTCATGAGAGCCAGTTTTATCATGGTGCAAATGGGTTTTGCGAATACACTTGACAATACTGTACTTGCAAGAAGTATTCCAGAACAGCTGACTGTTGTTGTTGTTACATAACTACTTAATTCCATATGTGATATTTCATAGTTTTGAAATCCCCAGTATTGTTGTGGAACGTAGAAAATAAATCAGTAAACAAAAACAAAGAAATCTGCAAGTGATCCTAAACTTTTGAGCGGTAGTGTGTGTATGATACACAGTATAAGAGAGCACCTTACCTTGGAGCTGTCCATGTTGGCAAGAGGCTTCTCTCCTCCACTGCAAATCTCCCAGAGAGTTGTGCCAAAGCTCCACTTATCTGTAGAAAGGCTTACATTCTTGGGGTCTGCAATACATTCAGGAGCAACCCAGGGGATTCTCTCTAGTAAAACTGCAAGAACAGAGGCATGCACTGAGCTCTCACATCACAGAGGTTCAGATAAGCATAAACAGGCATGGGTAAACTAACTCCTAAACATTTTCAAAAAGTCTCTGATGAGATTGATGTCATGTAAACCCTGCGCTTGTGACTAAACCCTACTGTACACTGTGACTAAATTATGTTATTTAACAAAGGGATAAATTACATTTCTCCAATTTACATTATATCACGCAGAGGTGCTTTTCTACAGACAGATACACATCACGGAATAGGCAATAAAAATTATAATATACAGTACACTGCTGTTCACTATGTAGCAAAACCTTCACTCACTCTCTCTCGGCAGCACTGTGATATTGATGCCCGGGTCGCTGAGTTTGATAAAGGGAGGACTGCCTGTCTTCCTGTCCTCCTCTCGAATTAGAAGGACATTTTTGGCACATATGTTCCCATGAGCTAGGTTCTTCTCTTCCTGTTGCAAGCAAGTGGGAGAAAATCTAAAATGCATCTTTTGACTTTTTTAACAAACTTGGAAAAAATTACACTTTATTACACTTCTGTACCAAAAAGAGCATCGCCCATGCAAGCTGCTTAGCCACCTCCAGTTTCCACAGAATACTGATACTGTTTTTGTTTTTCTTCAAGTAGATGTCCAAGGAACCAAACTTCACAAATTCCTGCACCATAATATCTGTAACAGCAGTTACATGAGTTAAACTCCTGGCATTACCCTTTCAGAAAGAACAACACCAATTAAAGCAGACATATGGAGCTTAAGGGGTAATAGAGAAGTGGAGGTCGAGGGCATGGGCTTAAATTTCGAGTATAATAGCCTGGGGAGAAACATGACACACACTTACTCTCCTCGCCACACACACAGATGCCGTAGGTGAATATCAGATGCTTGTGGGAGAGCTGGCTCATCATGCTGGCTGCCTCAAAAAAGGACTGCAGATTAAAAAAGAAAAAGGAAATTTAAATAAACAGTCGCATCTTTGTGGAAACAATTTACTATACAACCAAGAAAACTAATAACTAGTATATTCTAGCCAACATGCTGTTACATACCTCTGAATATTTTCTGTGAGCTTTATCAAGGACTTTGATGATGACGTCTGTCTGGTGCATTTCTTCATAGTCTCCCATCTCTTTCCGAACCCCCTTAAAGATCTTTGTAAATGTTCCCTGGCCTTGGTTCTCTCCCTGGAACAGAAATAGTTCTTTCCAGGTCACAGGCTTCATATTTTAGCTCCAAGGTTACTTTTACAGATTTAATGATGAAATTTGTCCCTGTATCAATGATTGACTGTTTCTATTACGTCAAATCCATTTTTTCTTTTTTGACTGTAATGTATCGAATAAGACACACATGACGATAGGGAATGGGTCAGGCCTTTTTACAAGAGCTCATGAGTTTTTAAACTTTTTAAAAAGTTTTAATTTTGCAGAAAAAGCAAAAAAAAAAAACAAGTTGCTCACAAACTCAAGGTCCTCTTTTCGGATTTTGTGGAAAACCATCTGACTGATGTTCTGTCTATGCAGTGAAGGTGACGGGAGAACTTCTGAGCCTTTATTACTCCGACAAACCAGAAGATTGGACTTTTCTGCAACAGACCAAATACAGACCTGAAGTATTTAATAGCCTATAATTATTTTATCTATTAACAAACTGCATATAATGGCATAATATTTTAACACAAACTCAATCAGATTTAAGTCTGAGTGATTTCATACAACTGGAAGTCTTTCAGGTCTTACAGACACCCAGATAAAGCATGACAGGGAGAATATATGCTTTTTGTTTTTCCAGTTATATATTCTTGTATATCAGATAATTAAGCTGGAAATCTGTGGTGCATTACTGACCTTTGGCCTTGGGAGGGCAGCATTTGCTGAACTGAAAGGCAATGCCATCTGATCTAACAGTCTCTTTTTGGTAACATTTCAGCAGCTCCTGCATGCTTCTGAAGGTCCTCTTGGTTCCACTCAGAACATAATCGCCACTCTCTGACCTACTGATTAGGCAATGCTTGTATTCCAACTCGGTGCACATCTAAAAGAAGAAAATCAGGTTGACATCTTAACTATACTCAACAGTAAATACTCATAAATCTATCAAGATTTTAGATTAAATATTTGATTGTTTAAACCTTTGAATCTTAAAAGTTTGTCAGTTTGTCATAAGATAAACAATTTACAACAATTACAATTAGATATAATATTAAAACCACCTGCTGAATAGTATGTACTGTAGGTCCCCCTTGTGCAGCTCCTAACCACTAAGGCACTGACACCACAATAACTCTGAAGGTGTCTTGTGTATGTACAGTATGTATCTGGCCTTGAGAAGTTATCAGCAAATCCGTCAATCCAAAAACAAAAGTTGTGAGGCGGGACCTTCATGATTCGGATTTGTTTGTCCAACACATCCTTCAGATGTTCAATCAGATTGAAATCTAGGGAACCCATGAGGATATCAACACCTTGACCTCTTGCCAAACTATTTTTACAGTACAGGAGCCTCTACCCACACGGGCCCAATCTACCACTGCTCACCAGCCTTGTGCTTTTCTATATTACTTCATGATTAAATTAAGGGGACAAAAAGGTCTGGCTTTCAAGTTTTGTTGAATTTGGTATATGCAGTCCAAAGGGGGCCAAAACGCAAATCGTGGTTAAGCTGAGAAAAAAATTTACTAAAAAAATACAGACCTACCAGACAAAAAGCCGAAACTTTAGAAATGGCCAAATAAACAATTTGATCCTTTCTTTAAAAGAAGGAATGCACTGGTGAGCTCAGCAAAACCAAACACCTTGAAGGCCACAAAAGACACCTAAAATAGATGATCATGTGGAACTGGGTCAGTTGTGAATTCTGAAGGCATAGAGCTGTAGTTACTTTAAATTCAGTCAACTGCTGCAAAACTGATAAGACAGTGCTTCATAGGACAGATAATGACTGAAAGCTTACCACAAAAGCACCCGAAGGCGAAGAAACAGAACGTTCTTAAAGGGAGAAGTCGGTCACTTGACCTCAGCTCAACTGAGCTGCATTTTACTTACTGAAAACAAAACCGTAGGCAGAAAGACCCACAAACAAGCAACAAATGAAGGCGGCTGCAGAAAAACAAAGCAGCTCAGTGGGAGAACTCAGCAATGGGTGATGTCCGAGGGTTCCAGACATCAGGCAGTCACTGACTGCAAAGGTTTTGCATCCAAGTAAAATATAATCCTTATATTTATGATTATACTAATTATACTAAAATTAATATTTGTGTCATTCTCAAAACTTTTGGCCACGGCTGTACATTGTAGTGGAGTAACAAGGCCAAAATCTGAAAATGGTGACACTGTCCAAATATATGACATGATAGATTTAGAGAGTTTGATTTTCTTTATATTCAATATTTAAAAACACAATTAATAAGTGTGACTATGGACACACAACTCAATCAAACTGATATGATAAAGATTATTGATTTAAATTATGACTAATTATGCTGAAAAACTCTAAAAAGTGCTGTTTGGCTATCTTGACAGTTTACCTATTCTTACAAATACAAAGTGTGAGGCTTCTTGATATCAGAAAGCAAACATACCCCGATAGCAAATGTCAGGAAGTATTTGTTGTACTCTTTGGGGCTGCAGCGTAGCACAAAAAGACCTCGCTGGTTTCCTGCCTTGCGCAGTTTGCTGATTGCAAACTCCATTCTGTACACAAGTTAAGACAGTCGGTACAGTTACAGATGACAAATGAAGGAATAAATTAGATTTATTCAAACTATACTAACATATACCAACCAGTTCAACACACACAACCAATGAATTTTATATGAATATACATATATAGAATTATTAGAATA
>JAQMYG010000014.1:12206999-12234537 GCA_030014215.1 Clariallabes teugelsi | reverse complement strand
TTCAGCATTCCTTTACAATGTAGAAAGAAATAAAAATCAGGAACCATCATGGAGTTAGAAAGTGACCCCAAACTTTTTAGATGTTTTGAAAGAACATAGAAAAATATTGAAAATCTCGAACCCCTAGCAATTCCTAAGCTGCCTGTGTTGAGCCCTTTAGCACGGCTGTGGGAGATGGCATATTTTGCAAAATCATACCAAACCAATTTTAGATTTTGTCATTTGTGGTTTTAATTAATTCCTTTATCTACTACATGTTAACTGAGTCAGATTTATTAGTAAAAAACATGGGACTAGCAGCACATTTGGAGTTTATACTTGTCTGGTGGGTGTGCTAATATATTTATATTACTGTGTAACTAATGCACAGACGTAACTAATGCACAGACGTGGTGTGTATCAGAATGTGTCTGAACTGGGGAAGACAAGCCTTGTCCTACAGAGATATCCTTCTAACACCTCCACCTCACTCAATATAATCTTTGCTAATGAACTGGGTCGAATTCTAAAGCCTTGGAGAAGGATTCTGGATATGCTGATGTAGTTCTGACAGTTGGCCAGTAGATGTCAGCAAACCTACGTTAAAGATTGCACTGTATTTCCTTCTGCAGGCTTCTGGGTGACAATTCTCACAGGACCACTGCTACATTTAACCTTCTAAACTAGACACTTCTGAATGCTACGAGCTGCAGTGGACATGGACCATAGATACAGAAACATAGAGTAGTGATACTCTATGCTCTGTTAACCTTTTAAAGTAACACTACAGCAGCAGCGCCAGTATTAAAGTCTAATCTAGCTAGGACTAGAGATAAGGGCATATATGTGAGTTTCAATGCGAGAAATGGACTTTACCCAGAATCATTTATTAATCATGCTTTTCAACCTGATTCCCTCCTGCAGCATATTTGTAAAGGTCAAATAGAAGGATTTTTTTTTGTGACACTTTGGTGGGTCAGTCAACAGTACCGTAGATATTTTATGTTTTTAGACTCATGTCACCTGAAAAAAAAAAAAACTTCTTTATGGTGAACCATTGGACATGTCACCAATGTCAGTTGTGTAAAATACTGAAATTAAATTACACTACACGGCTTTAACAAAAAAAATTTTTTTAAGGCATACGTTCCAATATATTGGAACGTATGCCTTAAAATTTATTAAAATTTATTTTAAATTAAAATAAAAATTTAATTTATTTGAACGCATTTCACCGCTTTGATAATTGTCACACAATGTGGTGGCATAATTCATGAGTGAAAATGATACCTCATGTTCACAATAACACTCTAACACTCAAAATTTAAGTCCTAGACTATGCCTGTGCCATCATGTGATGTGATAACCTGGTCATTTATGGTTCGCATTCAGGTCATCAGCTGGCTTTATTTTTTTGCCTCATAGATGCTGAGCCCCGACCTGAGCAACTACAGAAACCCCAGATCATAACACTGCCTCTAGATGCTTATACAGTGACCACTATGCATGACGCATCGCTTCATGTGCTTCTTTTCTTACCCTCTGGAATGGGGTCAATCTGGACTCAACAGACCACATGACCTTTATTCATAACTCCAAAGTCCAATCTTTTTGCTTCCTAGCAAATTGAGCTAATAAGTGGCTTTCTTATGGCCCCATAGCTGTTTAGTCCCAATCCTGTGAGTTCTCATCGCATTGTGTGTGGAAATGCTCTTACTTTCAAGAATGAATATAGCTGTGATTTCTTCTGCCTTTTCTTTGCATGGCAAGTTCACCAAGCATTTAAGTGATCTCTGGTCATTTTTTCCAACAGTATTTCTTCCATGAGTAGATGGTTCAGTACTGTTCATCCAGTTTTTATTAAAACATTGGACAATTTCTATCCAATTCCCAGTTATTGTATTTCATTTGCATGATGCAGGCCCAAAACTTTGCCAAAACTTTCACTATTGTGATCACAAACTAATAATTTTCAAAGTGTAACCAACGATTTATAAGCAAGTCAGCTTGAATAAATACTTTAATGCATAGTATTTGCACAGTCGTTCACATAGCATAGCATTACGCTCAAACATATAGTAAATGTCACTGCTTTACAGCTGACCAGATTACTTTAAATTGTGATTGATTAGCACATACAGTAAGGAACTCCACCTCGGTTTTGTTAATATAATGATTACATCAGGTGCCATGGGATTTCCTAGTGTCAGTGATCGAAATTTTTCCTTTTGCTACATTTAGGTTAAACAGACCTCTGTGTATTTTCTAATCATTGGAAGTAATGAGTTCTGTCACTTGGTATCGCTGTGATAGTATTGGGAATACACAGTCATTATACAGGTATTATACTTATCATACAAAAAAACCTGAAAGGATATAAATTAATCTAAATATATCCTATATATTATATATGCCCAAAATTATCAAAATTATTAGTCAAAAATGTGATCATTTGGAGGTTTTAAAGCTAAAACTAGTTAAAAGTGTTTGCTTTTTTAATTTATTTTGCTTTTATATCTTACCACACTGACATTTTCCCCAGACTTACTTCCCTGAACGCTGTGTGCAATGAGCCAGACAAATATTACTACAGTATAAGGAACAGTATCTAAGTTATTAAATGATAAACCGTAAAGGAGGGAAGTGACTTAGAATTTACACTCCCTGGTCATTTCCTTATGACTCATCCAGATTTTGTTATTGATTTATTAATTTATTATCGAGACAGACAAAAATTTAAAATAAATTATGCTTTATTGCAGGTTATTATAATATATGACCCAGTGCCTGAAAGTGTCCTTTACTCTATATATTCCCGTCAACCAGTATGCTCACGCACGGTGTATTATGGGATTTTGTGACCACACTAGATGTCCTGGTGTCATAGTGGCAGAGTCGTTAACATCGTGGCCTCGCGTCTCCATGGTTGAAGGTTTAATTCCCATCTCAGATCTATGTGTATGGAGTTTGTATGTTTTCCTCTTGGCGTTCCCAAATTGCACGTAGTGTGTGAGTTACAGTTTAAGTGTGCATGTGTGCTGGTGTGCCCTGCAACAGATTGCCACCCATCCACGGTGTAACTCACCTCGTGCCCAAAGTCTCCTGGGATAGGCTCCAGACCCCCTGTGTCCCTGTACACAGGATAAGCAGAATAGATGATGAATGAATGAATGAATGAATGAACTAGATGTCCTTCATTGTGCTTTAACAAGGCAAAATTCCAGAAATATCATACACTATAAAGTATAAGTATATAAAGTATAAAGAGCAGGTTGAAGAATTGTTCATCATCAGGTGATTTTATTAAAATAAATAAACAAATCACACAAAGTACAAATAAACAAAGTAAGATTAGTTAATTATTTTTTTTATCTATTAAATTACCTCAGGCACCTCCACAGTTTCATCATTCATCAAAAGCACACTTTATAGAATGAAGAGACACCAGCGGGAAAAAAAAATTAAATCTATGTCTTCCTTGATCTTTTTATTCTTGTTTCTTGGCTTTGCATTAGTGCACTTGTCTGGTACAAATAGCAGTTTCTGTTAAAAGGGTATGTTTTTCCTCAGTGGACATGATCAGGGTTAAGTTAAAATTAGCTCCTGTTGTGTATCAATTGCTTTAAAAGAGTGTATGCGTTACCCTGCTTTATTCCATCTTAATTGTATAAACTGCATTTTAGCGATTTGAGGCAGGTATTAGAATAAAAACAGTACATGCTGGAGAATTAAGAAGAGGGGAATATGCAACGCGTAATTTCAAAATGAACAGATTTTGGATGTAGTTATACCTCAACGCAATAATGCAGTGTATGTGTGTGTGTGTGTGTGTATGTGTGTGTGTGTAAAAGCCCTGACGCGCTTCACTGAAGCGACACACGGTGCAGGCGCACAGTCCCATAGAGGCTGCGCGCGCCTCCGGTGACCCTCACCCACCTACCTGTAGGAGCCCGTTAACCGAAACCACCTTCATTTTTATTCCTCACCTTCATTCTGCCCTCTCCATCACAGCACCTTGAGCGCATCGATTAGCACCCTTATGAGCCCCCGCCTGCCTGTTTATTGGAGGGAGGTGCCACCGGAATCGCACGGCTCATAAATAAGCTCGACACCCCTGAAAACCGATCACCATTCTAAAGACAGGAGGGGAGACGAAGCAAAAAATAAAAAGCCAAAAAATATTCTTAATAAAAAGTGTCAGTGTGTGTATTGGTGCGTCTGCTGGAGCTACACAATGTACGTGCGCGTTTCGGGTCTTCTTCTACTTGCATCGGTTTGGAGCGTGTGTACCGGTGCAGGTGAGTTTATTCATCATCCATAATCAGTTTAGTGTACTTCTGTAACACTTTGCAAGTAATTATTTAAGTCATTAAAATCATGTCAGTCTATTAGTAATTGGCTATTAGTATCTGCAATTATTATTATTATAAAAAAAATAATAATAATAAAATTATATATATATATATATATAAACTTTGTTAGTGCGGTTCACTTGAACCAATACGAACAGCTTGAAAATAAGTGAGTCGTGGTCCACTTCCAAACGATTTGTGGGGCGATTCTACTACAGACATGACCACAGACCGAAGATATGGAAACAAACCAAGTCTGCTTTGCTAGAGTTATCTGATAATGATGACTGTATCTGAAAACTTTTAATGGCCCACTCTGTGTCTGTAATATCCGGGCAGGGACTGAGAAATAGTCATAACTACGTCAGGCACATTATTTAGCACAGCACAGAATGATTTTCGAACAATGGAAATCGAAATATTTTCTGTCAATTTTTTTTAAAAAAGATACAGTTTAAATTTAATGAGCATTCAAGACATTCACTATGAACACTGCACATGAGCATAAAAAACAAATGTGATAGCCCAGCAGGGCTGCGTTCAATGACAAGCGCTTGTGAAACGTTCACAAGCGTTCGACAAGTGGATGGATTAATGAAATGTCGTATGTTTTTTTGAGCGCTCTCGTTATTGATTGTAGCCCTGCTGTACTATCACACGCTTGTGTGCTCTTGTGTGCTACCTGGCAGATGGACGCAGGAGCGGGGAGAGTCTATCACAAGATTAAAGATCACTGCTTGCATTAATTGATTGATTACTTTTTTGTGGGGTGGATGACGTATAGATAAAAGATAGTCGCAAAATAAAAACATTTGTCACATTGTTGATGGTTTTATTCTTATTTATCTGGAGATATGCTTGTGATTTTTTCGGCTAACAGTTTGAGGAAGAAATAAATACGGGTCTGGTGATGAGGTGTCCACAGACTTTTGGTCATAATCACCTGGAGTTGATTTTGCAGAAGGTAAAGCAGGTACAGACACCCTTCAGGAATCATATCCCTTCTGACCCGCTCTCATATAACACGGCATAATCTCTCAGTGCAGTATTTCCCCACACTTAACTATACGTGGGCCTGCCACCCAAGTATACTGACGGCTGCGCAAGTATATTTTCCGGCAACACAGCATTGGTCAATGACCAATATATATTTTTTAAAAATGTAAACATAAATGTTTCTACAAAAGTCCTGCTGGTTTGGGTCGACAGGGGAGGCTTCAGACATCACTCTCTGAATTTGGGTTTTCTGATATGTAATGTAGAACCAAAGTTATCTCTACTTTTAAAACATGTAACTTTTACTGCTACTGGAATTCGGGAATGACGTTGCAAAAAAAATTTTACCTCACAAAATGTGCATATTATTATTACCGGTAACCAAAACAACCATAAAAACATGTGATCCTATGAATCTGTGCTATTTTGTTGCCTATGCGACCCATTTTTAAATTTTTTGCTCAGTCATGTTTGTATAGTTGGTTAAAATGAAATAAAATTCAGTTCATCATATTGCCTAAGTTGTGCTGAAAAAAAAAAGCAAATGTCACTCAACATTGCACAATCCTGATGCCATATGTAGAACATATTAATGCATAAAAAAGCTAAAAATGCTCTGTTGCTCTCCATCCCATATGGGGGGATGGAGTGGAGGTTGGATCTCTAAACGCTGAAACATTTAAGAGAAATGTCGAATAAATCTAAATATTGCGTTAAAAGATCATATGCATTTGTTCTTTGTTTTCCACATGCCTTGTTTTGTGCCTTTTGTTCCGATGTTAAAAATGCCAGCGTTATACAAGCTTTTATATTCATATACTTTATACTAGTGAACTAAAACTTCCCCCAAAAGGCTCAGCCTTTGCCAGGCCACAGTTGCAAATAAGAAACCTGTTCTTAATCTGTCTTGCCTGGTTAAATAAAGGTAAATAAAAAAATAATAATAATAAAACTAATGTATCATTTTATACTTTGGTCCAAACTACAAATGTGAACACACCCGAAGATATTCCAGACCAGGGGTTCTGAAATAAAAATTTAAGAAGGTCCGATCAATAAAATTTTCTTTAAGCCGAGGCCCGAATGTCATATTTGTGTTAGGATTCAGATCTCTATGCAGTTATGGTAAGTCCGTCAAAAATGAGCAGCTTAAAATTTCAATAGCATTTCAGTAATATTTATTGCCAGTTTTCAGTAACTATGTTAAACGTGTAGATAGTTTGAACTTTGATAGCCTTGTACATTTCCTTGTATTTGCATGGAATACAAACAGCAAACTCTCAATCTTTAGTAAAGCTTCATTTGCACGCTTCTGAGCAGTAAATAAATGTGACTCTGGTTGCTCCGTCATACCAGGCTTTCAGTTCACGTATTTTGCATGCTCTCACCTCACACTGCTGCAGATATGTTTGCTCAGTTTTGTATTTTTATATATTTTTTTCACAGTGGTGCTGCCTATTACTGCTTTTTATTGTCACCATGGTTTTGGAACATATTACACAGACTAGTTTTAAAGTTCCTGCAGGAATAATAAACATACACTGATCTGTTCGTTTATCTCTGAAGTTTCAGTTTTCATAGGCTACGTTCCTTTTTTTTCTGGAGTAAGCCATGCCTTGTTGCGCTTTCGTTTCTGTTTATACTGCACACTATGTCTTAACACGGAACATCTCATTCATTGGATCTGTTGAGGTACGTGTTAGACAGGCCCACCTTGAGGGAAAAAGCGCTAAATTACTCGTATATTAATTACTCTTATTTATCAAGAAAAGCATAAGGATCTGGACAGACCTGTCACTCGGTCCAGATCTGGAACACAGTCTGCCATTTAGCGATGCCTATTCTAGACAATTGTGTGCTTCCAACCTATGAGTAACAGTTGGGGGAAGAAATCCATACGGGTCTGATGATGAGGTGTCTACAAACTTTTGGTCATACCATCTGGAGTTGATTTTGCAGAAAATGAGAGAGTGAACATGTCCCTTCTTCAAGTCAATTAGAATTCAAACAAAACTCTTCATGAGTTTTCCGCCGGTGAAGACACGACCATATATAACCCAAATGCCTTCTGTTGTGTCTTTTGGTTCGATGTTGAAAATGCCAGCATGAACGCTAAGCGAACTAGAACTTTATACTAGCGAACCAAAGCTAATGTATAATTTTATGTTTTGATTCGAACTATAACTGTGAACAAACCCAAAGGCATTCTAGACAATTGTGAGCTCCCAATTTTGGGAGAGAAATCTATACATGTCTGATGATGAGTCCATCTGAAGTCGATTTTGCAAAAAGGTGAGAAAGCATGATTATGTACCTTTCTCAAGTCAGTTTGAACTTTTACAGTGCATGTGCAACTGTTTTATTTGCTATCTGGAGCAAATGTATGAATCTATAACATAACATTTATAAACATTTTATAAACTCTTCATAGGTTTTTAACTGGTGAAGACAATTTTAAAGATAATTTGATGCTTTGGTTGGAACTATGGGTGTGAACAGGTATTTTAGGCAATTAGAGCTTCCAACTTTGAGGGTGAAATACATACAGGTCTGACGATGAGGTTTTCACAAACTTTTGGCCATATCATCACCTGGAGAATTTTGCAAAAGGTGAGATAGCATGATCACGTACTGTGTTAAAGTCAATGATCATGTGCTGTGTTCAAGTCAATTCAAATGTCTACAGACACGCTTCAGCAATCTGATCAGCACGCTTAAAAAACACATGATCTTTTTGTGTACGCAAATTCTGTAAAAGTGACTGACCTGACAACTCAAAAATCTCCGAGATTGTTCCGTAATCGTGTCATGATTAACTCACACGTGTGTAAAACTAATCCAGCCTGAACAGGGCTAGAGATTGAACGCTCAATACTATAGATCTTGGCCTGCTCCCATACTATACAGTTTGACAAAAACACAGCAGTGGAGAATATATTGTGAAATACTCTTTAGTAGGCTAGTGTGCGTTTTTTCTTAATTTGTTGTTTTCAATGTATAATGTAACATTTTGTAAACCCTTCATGAGTCTTCCACTGGTAAACACCAGCATATATAACTCAAATGCCTTCTTCTGTTTGATGTTGAAAAAGACAGTGTGAACCGTAAGCAAACTAAGACATTATACTAGCAAACCAAAACTAATTTTATGCTTTGGTCCAAACTACAAGTGTGAACACACCCAAAGGCATTCTAGACAATTGTGAGCTCCCAATTTTGGGGAAGAAACATACACAGGTCTGACGATGAAGTTTCCACAAACTTTTGGCCATATCATCATCTGGAGATGATTTTGCCGAAGGTGAGATTGCGTGATCACATACCGTGTTCAAGTCAATTCGAAAGTCTACAGACACACTTAAGGAATCTGAGTAGCACTCTTAAAAAACATGGCATGATCTTTCAGTGGATGCAAAAAAAGTGACTGACCTGACAGCTCAAAAATCCCTGGGATAGTCCAGTAATCGTGACATGATTAGCACTGTTATGTGTGTAAAACTAATCCAGGCTGAATAGGGCTAAAGACTGAACAGATCCTGGCCTGCTATGGTGGAGTACCACTAGCAGTGGAGAATATATTGTGAAATACTCTTTAGTAGGCTCGTGTGGGTTTTCGGACAGAGCCAAGCTGAGGAATACGCCTCACTTCCGGCAGAGGAGATTACCCAAATACCCGACCTTAAACACCACTCTGTGCATGCTCATTGAGCTGTCTAAAGAGGGTGTTACTGCTCAGACTGCACTCGATTGCAAAGTTTGTTGCAAAATTAAACGCGAGAGTGAATCATCTGCTGAGTAACCTTACAGGAACTGAAGGCCTTCGTGTCATGTGAAGTTTGCATGGACAGCCAGAGACACTGACAGCTAGCAGGCTTCCTTAAAGTTAGCTCTGGTTTACTTGGTACGCGCGTAAACAGATGTTAAAAAAGTTATAGCATGCCAATAACCATGCCAATCGTAACGAGTGTATCTTAAAAGATAGCTTTAGATGAATTAATCAATCATTATTGCTCAACTAGAGCTTTCCTGAGTCAGCTAATCGATTTTGCGAAACACTTCTGCAAAAAAAAAAAAAAAACACAAAACGAAAAAACTAGACAAACAAGTTAGTCAGGTGCAGTGTTTTATTAATTACCCAGCGAAACATGCAGAAGTGAAATAATAACTGGAAGCAAACTAAGGTGAAGCAAAAGAGAGCTGCAAAACTTACTTGGTGGCTTGCTGTCGCTAAGCTAGCTAGCAAGGTTAGCCTGCTGGCCAGCGCAACTTCAACCCCAAATCCCGGATTTAATCCATAACGTGGGTTGGTTGTAGTCCAGATATGTGCGTCTTTCCCACTTTGGTAACATCTGAAGTTCTCTGTTAGTTAGCCGAGCTGCTAAACCACATCGCGTGCAGCTAGTCCCTTATTATTAGCCGAGTCAGTCCTGACATTTAACGTTACGCGCTGCAAACCTCACAGAAAAAAAAAACGTTCATAACGTCCGAACTGTATGTTAGTCCAAAAAGAAAAAGACAGCAGAGAGAGAGAGTGAAAGAAAAAGAAAAAAACCTGACTGCGTGACTGATAAACAAGCCAAAAGGGAACTTTATTAACGCTGTCAGCTAGACGCGTCAGTCCACCCAGCTAACATGCTAACTGAGTCACAGCGACACTTCCTAACTGTTTAACCTTACAGAAATTTCCCAACACGCACGGCGAACTTTCGGTTATGTCTTCGGCGAAAAAAAGTGAAAGTGTGGCGCCGGTATTTTCATTTCCAACACGCAGTGTGCGTGAGTGTTTTCCGTCGCTGCGCAGGTTAAGAGCTGAGCTTCACACAAGCTCAAACACCGAGATGAGAGGAGCTCAGTCTCTCTCTCTCTCTCTCACACACACACACACAGTACTACCACCTGTAGGCTGTACATTACACACTCTCTGCACACACTGCTCTCCTGTCAAAATACACACTCAGGAAAATACCAAAAAAAATAAATTAATTAATAAAGCATAACCACACACACACGCAAAAAACAGAATGCATATACCACAAATACTTATTATATGCTTTGTTACAAATGCTTTTTGTATTTGCTCAGCTCATCCTAAAACTATTTTTTTAAATGAGGGAATACAAAAGCTTGTTGACAGGTGGACAAAGGGTCTGACAAAAATTTATTGAAAACTAAGGTGACTATGTCAAAAAAAATTATGTATTTGTCTTTTCTAAAAGTTAATTAAATTCTACAGCCAGAGAGCGGATAATTTTTGACTCACCCTCGTAGTACTTGTGAGTCATATAAAAGCAGAAGGAGAGAGAAGCGCTCTTTTGTGGTGTGTAAATGGAACATGTATTGTGGGTGCAAAATAGCTAGTCAGCGACTTCTGTGCAGTCTGGGGTAGTGGTGGGTGGCAGGGGGGCTTTGGAGAACATCTTGTCTATGGTACGAGCATGACACATGACAGTCTAGGGCATAAGCAACTACACACGTACACCAAAGTACCAACAATGGGCAAGAAAACATTGTGCAATAGAAAATAGTGGGCTGGAGGATGAATCAGATTTTCTTTTGTCGGAGGCAGTGTTATGCTTTGGCAATGTTATTGATTGCTTGAATTAATGTGACTGTTACTTTGACATGTACCAACTACCTTAACATTATTGCAGACCAAGTACACTCATTCTTGGTAACAGCAGTGGTCTCATTCAGCAGGACAATATACTGTTCCCTGGCACACTTAAAAAATAGATTAGAAACATGATAAAGTCTTCAAGGTGTTGACTTGCCCTCCAAATTCCCTAGATCTCAATCTCAAACATCTGTACAATATACCGAACAAAAAGCCTGATCCATGGAGGCCCCATCTTGCAACTTACAGGATAGAAACAATCTGCTGCTCAAGTCTTGGTGCCAGATACACAGCATACCTTCAGAGGTCCTAGTGTTCCCAGGATAGGCTTCACATCCACCACAACCCTGTCCAGCTAATAAAGGTGTTTAAGTTAATCATTCATGCATTGATTATTCATTTATTTATTGCAAAAATAATTGTGAAATACAGTACATTAATCCTATTATTATATTATCTTTTCCCATTAACATAGTAATTTTTAGAATGTATTTTAAAAATAAATATATATTTAAAGGCCATATTAAGATCATAGAAATATCATAGAGCCTAAATCCATTGCAAAATATTGCAAACTTAACCCTGAAAATTGTGCTCAAAGTAAGCATGCCCAAAGAATAAACGCCAATAAGAATCACGTCATCCAGAAGTTGGTGTATTGTTATTAAGGGTCCAGGCACATTATGTTGAAACCCTTATTCTTCTTTTTTAATCACATTATTGTTCTTCTTAAGTTGTATTTTATATCCACTTCTTCCCCTAGAAGCTTTGACATATTGACACTGCTCCATCTCTGTTATATTTCTCCAGATCCCCTAGTATTCTTTTATTATTGTCAGCTTTAATCCATGTTGCTGGTAGCTGTAGAGTGTCCTCTGCTGTTCTGGAGCAACCACACTTCCCACTTTCTTGCCAAAATGATTCTCTAGATCTTTCCTCTTATTCCCTGGATTAATTCAAATTCAGTTAGATGCCACCCACTAATTTCTGCCAGAATAGATTGTTGGTGTAATGTGTATCATGTTTGAAACTGCTTTTGCAAAAGAATTTTAGGATCTTCAGAAACTTCTCAGGAAAGTGTGAACCTCAATAATTTATAAAATTGCTACAAATTGCTAATAACTTTTAAACTGCTTATCATCAAATCAGGATTCCTGTTAGGATTTCTGTTAGCATGAAAGGGAAACAGGAATCCTGATTTGACGATGAGCACTTCAAAAGAGGTGGTGATATAACAAATTTGTGAGTTCTCAAAAAGTCAGATGTTTAGAATATAATAATAATAATAATAATAATAATAATAAGCATGCTTTTTCAGCAACAAATATCTCATAACCAAAAATTTATTTAACCCCAAAGAAACCTCTTTTCGATTTTTTATATTATTTTATATTATTTTTGATATTATGTTTATTTGTAAACACAAGCAAATTTTTTGCCAAGGCCTCAAAGAGAAAGTTTTTACTTTCAAATTAGCAACAGTGTGATGGATTCTGACCATACTTTGTACCTAAAACTTTTTGGTTGTAGCTAAGACTTTTTGGTTTAATTCCAATCTAGGAGGCTAAGCTCTTTGGACTTCTTGGTTCAGAGTTATATGTTTAAGGAATTTGTGATTTACCCAACAGGGAATTGGCCATTTTGGGATTTGATAATTTTTTTTACTCTTTCTGTAACAATTCTATCCGGTCATCATGAAATTTGCACCACAGCATTTTAAGATCCGTTTTGTCTTACACTGCAATTAAAAATGAGGACTAAATCACCAAACCAGAAGTGAAAGCATATCTCAGTAATGATGTATTTTCTATCAACCTCTCACAACTTCTCACATAGATTTAGCAAGATTTGAATTAATTTGCAACTCGGGTGGATTACAGAAAACAGGACGTGAGGCGATTTCTCACCAAACGATGGCATTTTGACATCAAATATCTTCTTGGGAGCAAGCATTGATTGGTCTAGTCTTATATAAGTATAGCTTGCAGCTATATTTATAAATGTGTTTCTTTGGAAATTCTACTCCTGCAGGCACAGAGCCTTTAATTAATCACACCGTGTCACTGCAATGACATCAGCCTATAATTTGTTTGTTAATGTTTTGATGTCAATGATAAGATTTTTATACAGACAGTAAAGTAAATTTTTTTTTTTTTTTTATTTAAATAGAGATGCACCTATCCATTCAAATCAATTTCAGGAAATTAAACCGATAATGCAACAGCATGCTGAAGCACATGATTTAAAACAATGCAATATAGTAAAGTTCACGTCTTGTAAATGAAACAACTATTTATCTTTTTCATTTATTATTTTACACAAATAAAATATATTGCGATATTACTTTTAATATTTAAAGAAGACTAAATTTGTTACAGTTGATATTGAATCTAGCAGCTGGCCACATGTGCAGGATCACATTACAGTATACACCTGATTTGTCCTATTTTTTTGATAGGTCTTCATTTTCTGGTCTCCTGTTCCTCTGTTTTTCCGCATGTTCAGAAATGTTACATCTAATGATATTGTGCAATTTGTAACACTCATACAGGCATATTTTGACACCAGTTGTTGTGAATGTCATGCTAGTATGATCTTCTACACATTTGAATTTTCTATATGGCCCTTTTCCCCCCCTTTTCTCACCCAAATTTTTGTTACATTGAATTTCTGTTATATTTTCCTTAACATGGAGAAGGTGGAGGAGTCTGTATAAAGGTAAGCACTAGGGGGTGCTACAGTTATCTTTTTCCACCATGAAGTCACACAAAGGGCAGATTCCTTACCAAACTGAAGCACACTGTAGCATAAACTTTTTTTTTTGTAGTAGTAGTAGTAGTAGTTTTGAGATTCCTTAATGAAGAGATGAAAATGAGAATTCATAGAAACAGTTTGACTTCGGCCAAGATTGCAATAATTAATAATAGAGTTACTTTTATTCACCAAATATATTAGATTGTTCATCTTCAGTACCCATTTTACTCTTCACTTTATGCCAGTTCACTGCAGGGCAACATGCACACACACACACACACACACACACACACACACACACACACACACACGGGCACGTTAGAATAGCCAATTCACCTGTTTTTGGAGGTGGGAGGAAACTGGAGAACCAGGAAACCTCGTGGAATTAAAATTAAACAAAATGAAGAATGCAAAGAAATCAAAATACACTTTGTGCCTTAGCTTACAGAATTTCCATAATTAACAAAAAATAACGTAACGATAATAGTTTTTTAAAAAGCATATGCATCTTATTTTCTCAAAGTTTTCCTATCCATTTGAAAGTTTGCAAAGATAGCTTATTTGTTTAAATATACATAAAATAAAGTATATATTAACACTAAGTTTGGAGAATTTTTTATTAAAATTGATCCTACCTCGGAGTCTTACCCCCTTCTCTTTGTAAATCATTACTTTACCACCCACATACTCCTGACTTAGACTCCATTACATAACACAAACATTATACGAGCATCCCCAGAAGGTATAGCTGAACAAAGGGTGGATAGGATAGTGCTTCGGGAACTTTAGGCCTGTTAGGCTATCCTACACCTCCCTCACTGGATTCCCGCCTGGTGCTTTTTGTGTCCCTTCCACCCCCACTCCACTTTTCACTTTCACCCAAATACTCCCTGTGTTTCCCCTCCCCGAACCCTGCACCCATTATGGAGTGCCAATTATGCAGCAGAGGGTAAAGGGGAGGGGGGGGATAACAATGCAGATAAAGAAAGCATGCGGTTAGAGCCTTGTGAATGGCTCCATTCAGTCAAGCCAGGCACGGAGAAAAGCAGTCCGGCACTCCCAAACCCCAAAGTTTCACTTAGTACAACTGTGCATTTATCTTCTGTAATTACATGCAAGCTCACACATACATGCATATGTTCATGCATGAGCACACACATGCTAAAACGGTTGTGCAAAAAACTTATCCCGAACCTGCAAAAAGCTGATCCAATGCCACGTATCTTTGTGTAATCGCTCAACCTAATGTGTGTTACATCAAAGGTATCACATAGTACAACTCAAGTTCAAGTTGCAGCCAGATTGCGATTTTATCTCACAGTGACTTAGAAAGCAAAGGGAAAAGATTAATTGGTGCCATTTGCTGTTAAATGTTTTTACAGCTCAGACCTACCGCCCTGGGTCATATAGGATGCCTTTTTATAAAAAAAAATTAATAAAAAAATAAATAAATGCATATACTGCATGCAAACTAAGAAGTTGATTAAAGCTCAAAATAAATCTGTTAAAAAAAAAGGGAATCCTGGCCTGTAAAACACTCCTGAGTTTAAAGTTTGTTAATCAACTTGAGGGACTTTTTTAACAGTGTTGCTTCAAGCAGACCCCAGTACATTTTAAAACACATTGACAACTTCTTCCTTAACATGGATTAACAAAATCATAACAGGATGTTCAAGTTCAATACTAAATCCAGAAATGCATGATGAAAATTAACAAAGCAGCAGGTCCTTAAGCCTATACATACAGCATTTAACATATCAATGACCGTTACCAGTAGGACAGACTCTCATCTTTGCACAAGTTCAAGCAAAGAGGGAAAAAATGAATGAAACGGCTTGGTCTGGAGCATCGTGTGTGTGAAAAAAAGGGCATGGCCCCTCCACCTGTTACCTCACAGATGTTTAACTCCATACTATGCGTCTGCCCTTATTAATCACACCCGCACACACAGCTCGAGTTATGTGTGAGTATTTGGAGAGGGGAGGCTCCAT
Organism: Clariallabes teugelsi; assembly: GCA_030014215.1. NCBI lineage: Eukaryota > Metazoa > Chordata > Actinopteri > Siluriformes > Clariidae > Clariallabes > Clariallabes teugelsi. Next base: position 12,218,851 of record JAQMYG010000014.1, on the reverse strand, counting down.
ATGGGTCCTCCTGCAACTCTTTTCTGATCCGACAGGCGGGCAGATGAGACGTGATCCTACAGGTCACCGTGCACAGACGTAAGACGAATAGCTGAGCAGCAGAGAACGGCATGGGGCCCCACTACCGTCTGCCAGCATAGTCCATCTTTTGCACCTCCTCCCCCAGCTCACACCCACCCACACACATACACAGGTTCCCATTATGTCCATAGGATTTGAGAAAGCATTTTCGTTTACATACGTTAACAGAGACTAATGAAGTAATGGTAATCATCTAAATAATTACTTAAGCAAGATTAAGAAAGAAAGTGTCTAATGAAAAGAAACTCTTGGGGTTTGCCTCCTAGTCAGTGCCCCAAAATTAGCCATTAGGGTTGCAGGACGCCGTTAGTTCTGGTAGATCTGGAAGGGTATGATATATATATATATAGTACGTGTTTAATTGGCATAACCCATGAAAGGTAATAAAAGGTTTGCTTTTTTTAAGGATATTAAATGGTAAGAATAGAAGGCAATACCATTAATTTATCATAACATTTATTACTCTTATTGGAGTATTCATCTAACCACTGTAGTCTGATATTTTTGTACTACAGATGTCTGGTATTTGTCTTTATGCACGAGAATTCTTACACCATTAAGAATTCTTTAAAATTGTTTTACTTATTCCAAACCTCATACAGTTTCTATTCTATATACTCACTACACAGGGTATAATGCAGTGTATGTAACGCAGTAACGTATAATATAATATACAGTAATCTTGGATACATACTGTCCATTTTATTCCCTGTAGAATTCAGTTTGTAACTCACATCCATAGAAAAAAAGCAGTGGAGCAAATCCATGTGTAATGAATGAAAAATACATAATTTGCGTTTCTTGAGTAAAACTAAAAAAAACCTATTTAAATTCAATGCATTAAGAAAGTTAATTCAGTGTAATGCATGTGCAATTATATTTACATACATAGTTTGATAGTTATGACATCTATTACCAGTGCATACATACTGAAGCAAGTACATACTGTCCATATGTAAGTCATATTTATGGCCCTCATTTCCCAAAGAAAGAAAAAACTCTCATAGCAGAGAGCTCAACAGATGGTAAAGAGAGGAAGAGAGGCACCAGCGCAAAACTCCACATTTCATGAATTAACCGCACACACATAAACACACCATTTTTCCCAAGCTTCATTGTATTGGGGGTTACATTACACACCTTTGAGCATCCATTTTTGGAGTTCAGTGTAAAATAGATTTCAATGAGAAAGAGAAGGTCAGAAGAGGAGGTGTGGATGCACGATGAGGGGTGGTAGAATAGGGAGCAGGGTGGGAAACCAACAGGAGGGGAAAGAAAGGAGGTGTACTTGGGGTAGTGGGATTTTCCATTTGAAAAAAACAAAAAACAAAACTGGGGCCACTGGTTATTGAGTTGCATGAGAAGGATCCCCCTTTTTCTTATTTTTTTTGTTCTCCCCATGCCCCCTCCTCCTTTACTCTCTCCAACCTTCTACCTCGCTCGTCTTCCTCTCTCATTACCATAGCAGCTGCAGAGCTGTGTATGTGTGAGCATGCATGTGTGTGCGCGTATGTGTGTGTGTGTGCATGGGCGGGGGGCAGGGTAGGGCAGTGTGACTTGGGCAAGGGCTCCCGTCAATGGTGGGATGTCTGTAACTTGAATAGGGGAGCAGAGAGCCGGGCTGGCCGAACAAAAGCGAGAGAGAGGAGGAGAGCGAACAAGTGAATGGGGCGGCTTGTCACCAGGAGCTAGAGCACGCAAAACGGAGTGAAATAGTAAAAGAAAGGAAGCAAAAAAAAGAGAGCAGAGGGCATGTGAGGATTGGCCTGGCCACCTGTCTCTCACTCCCTCTGTCTCTTAGCCCTTCTGTCAATGTAGGGACCAAAGGTTAGAGTTATGAAAAAGAGATAGAGCGAATTGCGTAAAAGAACATTTTACTAAATGCACTGTATGTTGGTGGTGGTATGGGGGATGGAGGCTGAAAACACAAAAGCTCTTTGTGAATACTTGAAAAAACATCTAAAATAAAAGGACAGTAAAAGTATTCCAGAGTTGGCATGTCTGACCAATGTAATTTGCAGATAACAGGCTTATTTAATCTGTGAACGGTAAATTTAGACACTTGTGTAATGTGGTTATCTGATCTCTTTAGCTAAAATCCTTCACAAAGTTCCCAGGCAAATGTGTATTGAGGTATGCAAGAAGTCTCTCGCAAAATCAGCTGTCATGTCATGTCTGTAAATATACCCCAGTGTGTGCTAGGCTTGATAGTTAGCCATTTAAATCTACCTCTTACTTGCAAAAAAAAAAAAAAGACCTCGTTGTCTGCTTCGTTCATTCAGTCACTCATTCATCTTCAGTTAAGGCTTTTCCCTGAGCAGGGTCGGAGTGGATCATCCTGGCCACCTTGAGCAGAAGGCGGGAAAATTCACTCAGCATGCAACGAAATGCAACAGTCATGCACACACTCATTAACACCTAGGCACAATCGTTGCAGATAATTCTTGTAATTTACCTGCATGTTTTTGGAGAACCCACAGGAAGTCTATTTAGACAATTGTATACCCACTAGTTGTAAGGCTTAATGCCATATCCTGGTAACTGCTTTATTTTCAGAGTGATTACTTATATGAGTCTTTTTAAACCAGACATAACATCATGTAAACGCACCAGCAAATTTAAATGTGTTGGTCACATTTATGATGACTGTCCTGTCTACTATTTACAGTATGATTCTCCACATTACCAGTGCTTTTTTTGACTAAACACACACACATGGAACAACCATTTCATGGCTGTTGCCATCTCACAGTTCTATGCACCCTGAGCCTGGGTTACTATCTATGTAGACATGTCCCCCTCTGTGTCTGCTTATTTTTCTTTTACTGTTTCTTCTTAAAACATGCTGCTAGATAAACTGCCCCTAGGTTTAAATATTTTTGCTCCATCATCCCATCCAGATGGTATTCCTGCCTCATGTTGAACGCAGATTTAGGTTTTGGATGCACATGCCTTTGATCAGAATAATGTGCCTACAGAAAAAGAATGATTTATTTTCCATCCAAATTAACCAAACTGAGTTTGCTCTGTCTCAGAGTATTATCAATTTTAAATACAGCAGTCTTTTATTTTGTCATATAATAAAAACTTATAGTTTGTCATTGCAAAGAATTCTCAATTTTATTAAACACATACAATCTAGAATACAAGATTAATCCGATCGCACCACAAGGAGTCCCTCAGGGATCAATTTGTGGTCCATTGACTAGGCTTAGTGGTCAACTCATGGCTCTCTATCATTGCTATGCTTATGACACAGCTTTTTTTAATTCTGTATTTTCATCCTCCTCCCACATCTCAAAAGATATCAGACTTTATCATGCCTCCTCCTGAATTCCATTTGTATTAGTTCTCCACTTTAATTAATTTTTTGTATATTTGTTAATGCACCTACGCTAGAAATCTTATGTGAAATCTGATGTTACTGGGTGGCTTTTTTATTACTTTTATTATTCCTTGAATTTAACTTTTTTTTTTTTTTTTTTTTTACCAATTGGATATTTTAATTTAGAATACAAACCTTTGCAGATCCCATGGGTGATTTGTGCATTTAATTGTTTGCACCTTAATATTTGGGTCTGGATTAGGTTGTCTGATATACAGTATATGCTAAATATGAATAGGATGCATGGCACAAAAACATAATTTTCCCTTTGTCAATACTTGTATAGCATGAAGTTAAGAGTGAAACTTTTTTCAGATTTTCTTACTATTGTACACAGCCATTTCATAACCAGTTGCCTCATGTAATTCTTATAACCATAAACACATTAATGCTGTAGTATGTATGTTTTATGGTAGGCTGTTCAGAGTATATTGCTAAGCTAAGTGCTATAAAGCTAGTAAGTTGAGCGAAGTTGTTGCTAAGTTGAACAAATCTTGGCTATGTTATATCTAATGTATATATTTATTAACTAGTTTAGGCTAAAAATCCTCAGACACTCAGTGAACATAACTCCGTTTTAAAAAAGCAGAATTTAATATTTAAAAAGGCTTTTGTACAAAGATACAAATACAACATGTAATATCTTTCAAAATATGACCACTTATACAATTTAAAACATTAAGGACAAACCTTCTAGACAGATATAAAACAACAACATGACAATTCACAAAAAGCATAACAAGAGATCAGTGGTTTGGTCTCTTTTTCTGAACCTCTCTTTGCAGAAAATAATAATTCCAAAAAAGTTGGTCCAATAAAATCACAGTCATTCGACATTTCTCTCAACCAAGGATGGTATTTTTTTTTTACTCTCATGTCATAAATGTTATGGCATTATCAAGTAAAGACTTGTGCATTGTGTAACATTGCGCTACACAGATTTTACCATGTAACGCCCCCCTTAAAAAGAGGAGGACGGGACTTCTGTGAAGAAGTGCTCCAAGAATTACTGATCACTTTACCTGAATGTTCTTCCATGAAATAAAAATCAACATATGTTGAAATCGCTTAGATATTAAAACGATGTCACATTACGGTGACAACTGTTTGATATTGTGCAAGGAGGAACACCAAGTAAAGTGCTTTACAAAGTTCTAAAATCAACATCTAAAGACATTTAAATGTCTTTGCCAAAAGTGAGAGAAGGCTAACCTACCATGGAGCTTCCATACAATATGATTTTTTTTTCCATTTAGAAAAATAGTATCTTTCAAAGTTGGCTGTGACACCAACTGTTCATAAAACAGCCATCAGTGCAATAGTTTAAAACATTCTCAAGTATAAATGATGCATATTTCTATACTGGCTTTGAATGATACTTCATCAGTGTTTTCTCACAAACCCTCTAAACTCTGAAGAGTCTTCCAGCATTGGCAATGAAACTGGGCAAAAAAGGGGAAAAAAAACAGGCCTAGGTACTTCAATATGCAGTGCATTGTATAGAGATGTGTTAATACAACATAATTCCATGAATCTGCTCAACTCCTTAAGGCTGAAACTAATAAGGCATGTTGAGTAAGCAGCCTAACTTTTAAAATGATGATAGCTGAAAAACAATAATGCTGTGAGGCTTGGCCTTGAAAACACCAGCCTTTACTTATTTCACAATTAGGTAGCTTGAGCCAAAACGCCCTGTTGGTGTGAATTAACATTGTAATTAACTGTTTACACTGCGCTTAGGTTATGGGAATAACATTCATAGAAGATGATCGTGTTTTACAAGCTGAGGCTTTATGATGACTGCTCTTTAAAAGCCATGGAACAAATGCATATTTCGCTGGAGATCCTGAATTGTTTTCTGTGTGAATGTCTCCACACCAAATTTGAGGTAAGAATCCTGACAAAGTCATAACCCTATATGCATCAAATCAGCTAATAACCATTTCCTGCCATAAAAAAGCAAAGAACCTGTTTAACATGTATATATCAATCCAGCTATGTCATTGTATCTCAGTGTCAGCAATCTGTGAGTAATATATTCAGAAGGTAATCTATAATCATGCACTGATTAAATGTATAATATAAACTGTATTCACTGTTCACAAACCACATCTTTGACATTGTACCAACCCAACACCATCTGCATTTTGGACGTGAATCCGTGCCCCACTATATATCACCAATAATCAGTCTTTGACTTTGGCACAAAAAGTGGTCGTCGAATGCGATAGGCTTAAGGCAGCGTTTCACAATCCTGGTCCTGGAGTGCTCGGGGACTGCACATCTTGGTATTGATCCACACCCGACTTGACTCGCCAGCTATTTTAAAAAGCCTTAATGAGGTTAAAATGAGTACAGTGGAGCGGGGAGAACACAAAAATGTGCAGGATAGTGCTGCATGATATTGGAAATAATACCACATATTGCTACATGTAACTAGTGAAGGTTTGAGTGGCATGGTTTTAGGTTTGTTGGAGAAATGCTGAGAGCGGTCGGAGCATGATAAGAATCTTTTGGGATTTATTGAAAGGTGGCAGAATCTCTGGTTGATTTTTTTTTCATAATTAGCATTCCTAAATGACTGTGGTTTGATATTCTGTCAGATATATTATGCAAATATCGCAAAAGCTATTATCGCAATAATAAAAATAATAACGAAGAAGTGATATATCGTGCAGTTCTCTAGAACTCCAGGACCAGGGTGAAAGGGAAAGCTGCTGCTGCTTTTTCAATGTCCGGCTTTTCTCTGCTTCTGCTTGCCTTTTTTTTTCTCTTTCTTCTCTCTTTCTCTCAGAGTGCTCCGGATGAGTACTTGGCCCTCGTGATGAGGTAGAGTGCGATGTCCTGGTGGCCGCCGAAAGCCGCCATGTGCAGCGCGCTCCAGCCGTCCCGGTTAGCCAAACGCACGTCGGCGCCGAACTTCACCAGTAGCTTGACGAGCTCGAGGTTGCCGTCGATGACGGACTGGTGCAGCGCCGTCTGACCTTCGGGCCCGAACGAGTTGACGTTGAACTCGCAGTTGGTCATGCCGCGCAGCAGAGAGTGCAGCTCCGCCGTGTTGCCTTTGCGCAGGGCTTCCTGGAAGACGCGCTGACGCGCCGAGCAGCTCACGTCCGCCTGGCTCATGCTCTCAGCAGGTAACCTCACCGGAAACGGACCGGAACCAGTTGCCTTCCTTGCGCGCTCTCGCCTCCTTGAATGCTTTTTTGTTGTTGTTTTTTTTAAAGGATGAAAATATAATCCGCAACTTACTCACATGGAACAAGCCCAGGTTTAGGCTCTTTTACAGCATACGTGTTCAGAGGAATGTTCGGAAATGTCTTTCAGTTCACGTCTTCAAACTATCCAGCGAGCATCGGTCCCTTCAGCAGCCCATAGCGCAGTCCAGCAGGCAGACCCGATCTGTTCCAAATGACATTTATTTAGAAAGCAATCGTATACCTCACTTATATATATATATATATATATATATATAATTTATATATTATAATAAATTAATAGATATATATTAATAGATATAGATATATATAAAACACCACACAGATCGACATTTGAGATCTACAGTATTCTTAACAAGAAAAACGTAGGATTAGGATCTTACCCCGGATTGTTGCGAATTGTTACCCCAGGTCTGTGTGCTTGTTGAGAAGTTTTTCCACCCTGCTCCCGCTCCTGTGTGCGCACTGTGGAGCTCCTCAGCTCTGCCTGATCTTCCTCTACTCCCTCTCTTCAGCTCATTTCAATAACAATGGACACTCCTATAGTCGGCCTGTTAGAGGAGGGGCTTGGCCTCATTTCTCAGGCTGCGAGGGGGCCGTTGGCTCACATCCCAAAGCGCATACTAGCATCCTAAAGGAGGAGGCGACCGCGCACAAAGCGCATGAATGCGTCCTCTCTGCACTGCACACTACCCTACTAAGCAGTAGCACAGTACTTAACAGTCTAATGCAAGGTGGGTTAAACTGCCTTACATTAGAAAATAGAAAAAAAAAGAGCATGTTTGCTTGTGGTAACAGAGTATCAGCTGAATGGAAGCTCATTCAAAATACTGCAAGGACCTTCAACCTATAGGACTTTCTCATCAAATGGGAACTTTTCCTTGTTGTCACTCTCCTAATTATTTTGTATCTATAGTCATCTTACTCTTTGTAAGTGCAGATGAACTTTAAAGTGCCTTAAGGTCAACTTTTGTAACTTCAATGAACTTTTAGATTTATAGTTTGAAGTATATAGATCTTCCCAGGTTGAAGATGCATAGAGTGCTTAAAGGACAAAAGATGTACCCTTGAGACTACCACCCCTAACCAGCTACCCTAACATATAGTACACCGACCCTGAACAAATAAAGCAGTTACTGAAAATGATTAAATTGATAAAATGGTTAGTAGGCCTCTACAACATGTTCCATGTCCTTTACAGTTGCCATTTGTGAATTTAGTATGGCATTTATTATTAATAAATTAATTCTATACATATCAAACATATACAGTACAAGATAAATATATATACACACAATTAGTGGTTTGGTAACATATTAGCTAAAGCAATCAAAAGACTATTATACCATTTTAAAGTTTCTTATGGGATTTAATGTTTCTTAGCTTTGTCAGCTCAGCTCAATAAAAAAAAGTGTACAGTACTGAGCTTTCAAGGAAATTGAAAGTCTCTCTTGGGATCTTGTGTTATGGTTATAAGTTCTGAATTAAACTAAAGATGTTAAAATCTCAGCAACTTATAGATAAAGATAGATCTTACATCTTGAGTAACTGCTGGTTTATTCTTGGTCAGGTCCTTGGTGCATCCAGAACCTATTCCAGGATTTCACCGTGGATAGGACCATGCACACACATTCACACACTCATTTTTATCATAATGGATTAGCCTTATACTGTAGATGTTTTTGGGAACTTGAAGGAAACTTAAGAACCTAGACAAAACAAACACTGCCACAGAGAGAACATGTAAATCTCCACATAGACAGTAACCTGCGCTCAGGATTAAACCATGGACCCTGGAGCTGTGAGATGGCAATACCGCATACCTACCATTATGTGTAATTATTTTAATTGAATGCAACAGTCCTTCTGAAACTTAGTCAACCACGACAACTTACTTTCAGCTACTCCCGTCAAGGGGTCACCACAGCGGACCATCCGATCTGCACACAACTTTGGCACAAGTTTTATGTCAGATGCCCTTCCTGACGCAACCCTCCCATTTTATCTGGGCTTGGCACCGGCACTAAATGCAGTGGCTGGGTAGTGTAGGGGTGTGGAAACCACCGTGAGCGGGGCTCGAACCCTTATCCAACAACCAACAACCAAGCGCATTATCCACCACTCCCCCACCCTTCTTCTAAAACTTAGTCAAATTTCTTTAAATTCTTTGAAAGTTCATTGGAAGACTATACTACATACACAATAGAACTGTTACAGGGTTGTATGTTTTTCCCAATAAGAGATTATCTTAAAAATAAACAAACTGACTATGCTGTTCATATTCGTTAAAAAAAAAAAAAAAAAAAACTCTAATGCACTGAAGTCCAAATTTTCCCATGGTATAGGCAGGTCTTCTTAGTTTCTCAATACCAAGTGAGTTACGTGTCAAATCTGTTACATGTATTGCTCCATCAAGACTGTACAGGTTCCACCTTTATTTTGCTGCAATCCACACTTCCCCTTTTACATGCATGGTTTAAAGAATAGAATAAATGGGAACAAAATAACGGTCTCATTTCAGAACAAATATCCGCAATCTTCTGAAAGCCTGAAGTCATCGTAACATTTGTTTATCAACAGTCCATTTGTTTCAAATGTGGTGGCAAGTGGGAAAGCTACTTGCTCACCAGCTTTTTTTGGCACCATTTGGAATGCTTATAAAGTGACACAGAATCCAACGGGCCCATGGGAACTAGTCTATTGCATGCTGGGCTTGTATAGGCTCGCAGCCACGATTTGGCACAACGGCGTAACTAGGATACTGGAAGACCTAATGAGGCCTGACAGCAATTGCTTCATTCACAAACACAATTTTATGTGGGGTTATACAAATGTCCACGCAATGCTTTAGTGAATATAGAAATTGTATTAGTTTTTGCCCCAATATGCCTATATTTTCTTGCAATGAAAAAAAAATTATATACATTTCTAATTATATATGTATTGTATATACATACATACAGTATATACATATATATGCACACCCGAAATAGTTTAGGAAAAAAACAAATTGAAATAGGTCTTGACTGTCTAACTTGACTAAACTTGTCTCTAGACGGTGCTTTATTCAAATTTATCATGTTCTCTTCCCTCCCATTTCAATAGGCTTTATTCAAATGGCTTAAAAAATCTCTGGCGGTGTGACAGGATCGCAGTGGTCGAATTGCAGTGACGTTTCAATAGCGAGGGTGGGTCAGCCGGGATCCAATTTTAAACCACGTGCTCTAGGACCGTGGGAAAGAGTCGAGCTTTTCTTCCCAGCATAGGCGTATGCACAATTCAAGAGAAAGAGCAAGAGCGAGCGAGCGAGAGAGGGAGAGAGAGAGAGAGGGTAGTTCAAAAACAGTTGCCTGTGGAAAGTTGGCGTGTAGAAAGGATACCAGAGACTGTGTGGAGGTTTGATAACCTCGAGTCAGTTACAGGAATGTCAGCGACTCGAACGTCTTTAAGCTACTAAGGACAGATCAGTTTTCCAACCCGATGTTGCCTGAGATTTCTCATGCCCACATGAGAAGATGTAGAAATGGAGAAGTTTGCCATTATGACCATGTATGAGGTGAAAGGTTTCAGGAGCCCACACTCTCTGCTCCTGACTGTGACCTATTGATTTTGCATGGGAACTGACCCCTGCTGTCAGCCCCTAACCGAGTCCAAATGCCTCATGACTGGTCAAGCTTAACAGATAACAAGCATGAAGCAAGACTCAATTACATGACACAATGGCCTGAGCCGAGTATCCTGACATTATCGCCAACATCTCTTACCTTCTTATAAAAGAATACATAAACAGGTTATCTACATTTAACACAGTGGCCGTAACATTCTCATAAGAGACTTATGTCCATCATTTTTTTTATCATGGTCAGCATATGTGCAATACTGTTGTCTGTAAGAATATTATACATGTTGATGGCAGGTGTTGTGTAAAGTGGGCACTTTTAATGCATATTATTGGTGAAAACGTGGTGCGTAGAAGAGCAGGAATTATGTCGGCCTGCAGCGTCAGACAGTAGGAATGTCCTGTTTGTCTTGGTGTGTGTTTGTTCACTGTACTACGTGTTATGCTTACAAGGCTGGCATTTGTGTTAAAGTGTGTATGTGTGTGTGTGTGTGTGAGCCAGTGAGTCTGTACCGGCCAGGGTGTTTGATACCTTTGTGTGGGAATCAAGCTGCTTCCTGCCCCTTGGACCACAACAGCAAGAGCTCCTATTGCCCATAAGGTCAGCGAAGGGGGAGAGCGAGAACTAGAGAGGCACTGTGTGTGTGCGTATGTGTGTGTGTGAGGGTGAGAGAGAGAAAACAGTAGTGCTCCATAGTTACATTTTCACTGAATCACCAATATTCTGAAGCACAATAATCTCATTTAGGGTTGTTTATGAAACTTGATCACATGATTATAAACGCAGCATTACACATATCTGACTTATGGATTGCCAAAGGCCCGTGCTAATTCTTAGCACAAAAACAAAAACAAAAAAATCAGATATGAGTGAGCTGCAGTGTAAGACTGCATGCACATGGGGCCACTGCTGAAATGTCAGTGTCCTAAGCAGGGCCCACCCTCCTCCGTGCGCATGCTTTCCTGTTCCCCTCCCATTCCCTGCCTCTCTGTTTGGCGCGGATATCCCCAGGAAAAGGCAGCATGGATCGTGATGTCAGCAGCTGCGATACAGTAGCCCTCCTCGGTGGGAATTTAAATAAATAGGCTGCACAACCGAGATTCTGTACAACAACACAACACACTCAGGAGGTCCTGATATTAATCAAGGCTTGAGTTTGTGTTTCTGGAGTGTACCCGAGGGAGTTCTCTTTCCCGCGCCTGTGCTCAAGCCCTGGAGCTCTTCACACCGCTTTATATTTGTGTAAAGATCACAGCGTGGGTATTAATCTTAAGGTCTGTTCATCAAATCCATAACTCATTTTTAAGTAGTCTATAAAAGACGTGTTCTGTGTCTGACATGCTTCCTGTGCATCTTACATAACATCACGTGTCCAACAGGTTTGCACTCTTCAGTGATGCACCCTCTGAGAAACCTGAAAGAGCTCTGGTTATAGTAGACTCCATACTGAGGCACGTGAAATTAGCTAGGCCGCCAGCGGCAGTGGTTAGGTGTATCCCGGGAGCCAGAGCACCGGACATAGCAGGTAATCTTAGGGCTCTAGGACAG
>JAQMYG010000014.1:12191250-12206899 GCA_030014215.1 Clariallabes teugelsi | reverse complement strand
GTTTTTCCTTGCCACTGTCGCCGTCGTCCTCGGCTTGCTCATCAGGGACAATCTTATCATTTTGATTCATACACATTAACATCTCATACAAACTTAAATAATTCTTTTGATTGTGTAAAGCTGCTTTGCGACAATGTCAATTGTTAAAAAAAAAAATTGAATTGAATTACGCCAAAATATTTCTTCACTGTATTTATTTAAATGCAACAATGTAGCTTTGACAGACTTCGATTAGTCAGTGTTTATCTGCATTTTGCTTTAAGAAAGAGCAACTTGTGAGGCAGAATCTTATCCAAGCATCTTACTGCGCATTTGGCAGTTTCTTAAAGACCCAGCTGTTGCGCTCTGGAAGTACTGGGGCCTGGCAAACACTAGCACAAACTCTTTTACTGCTAAACTAACAATCCTCACAAACAGGTACAGGTACTGTATGTGTTATATATATATATATATATAGTTTCCCATGAAATGAACAATGGAAATGTGTCTTTTTTTGTGAGGGCACAAAAGCTTAAGACTTTTTTTCGAGAGAGTGTGGCTCTGGGTGGCCACGCTTGCGTGACAAACTTAGACAAATGGCTTTTCAAAAGTAGCCCAGTGTTTTAAAAAAAAAACAAAAAAAACAATTACAGCCTACAAATCTTTTCTACCATTGCAAAATATTTACAACATGACATCATACAATACCATATACTGTACAGTAGTTTCCTCAAACATCAAGGTCATATTACTTACACATCATAACCATAAGCGCAGCCCATATATACACAGACAGGACATGTGTTTATGATTTGGCATTTACTGTTTAAATCAAGTCCATGGTATTCCAAATTCATCTACACCATACTTAATGATGAATAGAAAAACAGTTATAACATTTGCTTTAAAATACCCAATATGGTCTTTTTCCCTAATGGTTGAGGTGTTTGTGCATGCGTGTGTGTGTGTGCGTAGGCTAGAGGTAGGACTAGAAAGAAGATAAAGTGAGTGATAAAATGTGTGGGACATAATATTACTTACATGGTTCATATTTACCATTGTTTTAAATATACCTTACTGCATCATTGTGGTATTATACTGTACTGTACATTGCAAAAATATAGATCATTGTAAGTGAAGATGAGCAATGTACATATTGCTCATTATGATATTATTCTAAAAGAAGTACTTCCAAACAAATGTATTCAATCCAAGCTTAAACTCATCTTAATCTTATTTAGATTTTTCATTTTGAGGCGGCACGGTGGGTTAGCACTGTCGCCTTGCACGTCTGGGTTCGATTCCTGCCTCTGTGTGCATGGAGTTTGCATATTCTCCCTCTTCTTGGTGGGTTTCCCTCCACAGTCCAAAGACATGCAGATTAGGCTAACTGGAGTTCCCAAATTGTCAGAATGTCTGTGTGCCCTGCGATGGATTGGCACCCTGTCCAGGGTGTACCCTGCCTCGTGCCCCACGTTTCCTGGGATAGGCTCCAGGCCCCCTGTGACCCTATATACAGGATAAATCGGTATAGACGATGAGTGAGTGAGATTTTAATTTGATCTACTAGTTACATCTGCCTGTATTTTGTCTGATTATTTCTTCTATACAATAAAAAGGGCATTAAGGATTAATAAAACCTTTGAATAGAAGTATATGTCCTGCAAAGGTTTCAACAAAATTAATTTAATTTATACTAAAAGCCAACCAGTAGGCTGAAAAAATAACATTGTGGCTGCAAGTAAACTCAATTCCACAGAAAAACTAGAGACTTGGCAACCTCTGTAACTGAAGCCTCAAGCAAAATCATGAGAAACTGAACAAAAGGCCATGAAAATGTCTTATTCTCTCGGGTTAAAGTCTCAGACAATTACACTTTAATGCAGCTGGACAGCTGGACTCTGTGGAGACGCAGTATCTTTCTAGAGAATTTTACAACACTGACCTCTGTTGAGAGGAACAAGCATCACAAGACACACATTAAGATTGAAATTACTATTTATTATTTGTACATGATTATACCAAATAAGAACTTTGCAAGTATGCCTTTACAAAATTAACAGTACGGCTTTAGTCTGTTATTACTTAGTATGTACTGTACACAAAAGGAATAAACATGATTCGAAAAAATAATAGCAAGCACCAACAAAGCTGCAGAGATTTTTTTTCCTATTTCAGCTAATTCATTGCTACAACATCAGCTGGACCGGAGATCAAACGACAGATGAACAGTGAGTCTTCTAATCCACCAGCTGTGTCACATTACTGCAGGTAGAAAGTTTTGTGAAGATCTAAAGTCTTTTTTAATCATATATAGGACTAATCATTCTTACCTTGACTCTGGAAGAGGACATGGATCTGTAAGACAAGAAAATATTTGTTTTCATAACAGCCAGAGATAAATGTGAAGGTTTAGTACTGTTTAATTGGAAGTAATCTGTTTTCCATGTGGGCAAAAGTTCAAACTTCTCTTTTAACCCTACGGAGAATCAACATTCGCTATGCAAAATCAAATATTAGCCATCTTATCACAACCAATGATGTTGGTCAAATTGATCTTCATCGTATTGCACATGCATCATTTCTTTAGGACAGGCATGCAATATGGTTTAAATTATATTACAAGCACAACGAACACACTATAATGTAAAATGTCCAAAGGGTACTAGAGACATCGCTCTCATAATGTTTATTCTCTCTGTCCAGCATTATATTTGCTCTGTAAACATCACAAGGCCTGCAAACAGACGCCACACTCAGGTCTCGGTCGAATGTCTTGTTTACTTTTCGCTTTGCATCAAACTCACCCACAATAACTGGTGTAACGATGGCCTCCTCAGGAAACCCAATAGACAAAGCAAACGATTTAAATTTTTCCATGACCTCCGGCGCGAGTTCGGATTTTCGCCCTAAAGCATACATAGAGGGTTTACAAAAGTTGTTTGTGAGTTGGAGGATGTATAGCTTCTATTCAATAGGATCCTCATCAGCTCACCATAGAGAGCCACCTGAGTGTATTCTTTGTTCATATTCTTGTATTTCAGGACAATCCCATAGTCAGTGTAGTTAGTCTCCACCACAGTAATGTCCTTTTCAACCATGTGCCCTTACAATAGAGAAAATAAAACAAGCAGTTGTTTTTATGTCATTAAAAGATTTGTGGACTGAAAAATGCAGATCATCTAGTGATATATAAAGAATATTGTTCTGTATACGTGATCACCACTTTCTCTGCTGTATTAAATATTAATGTGGAACATATGAGACAACATTGCAAAAATAAAAGAACTTACTTTCACTGAAATAAGTAAAAGCTCCAGGAAGCTCAGTCTTCTTATACATATAAGAACTTACATCACAAGTCTTCTGGCTACGGGCAGAGAAACAGATGGCTGAAATAACACTAAAAACTGAATTTTGGTTAAACATAGTGATATGTGTTCTATTGGAAAAGTTTCTTTTCATCTTTAAGGATTGCAAGTTTTAAAAGCTTTTTCAATTGTGCAACGTATCCTTAAAGTTTCTACATGCAACTCAAACAAGAAAAATTTGGTTCTCTTAGAGCTCACAACACTAACGTACATGGGTCGGTTAAAAGATAAGCTAAAATTTATAGTATGATCATTTCGAATAGCTCAACACCCATGCTGAAAAAAAAGAAGGAACTGTACCTATTCATTGTCCACATGGTAAGATTGGCTCCTCCATATTCATTAGCAATCAGATGGCCTCTTGAGATTAAAAATTTGTTTTTGTATTTAATAATTAATGGGTGGTCATAAGCCAAGCCAACACGAAACCAGTCACCTGCAAACTAACAATAAGATTAACAATAGTTCATTAGCAAGTATATGGATTATGCATAAGCAGACAATGATCCAGTTGAATAATTTAAATTTAGCAATATATTTAGAAGTTATGCCACACATAATTGCTGGAATCAACATCACAGTAAAACAGACATGGTCTAAATTCTACAATGTTTTTGGCATTGCTGTGGACTCTGCAATAGAGGAGAGGTATAGTTGAGAATGCAAGCAGGATCATCCATCATGATAATGAACTGCTTTTTTTTTTTTATCAAATCATTAAATAAGAACACATTCCTGA
Source organism: Clariallabes teugelsi (assembly GCA_030014215.1). Taxonomy (NCBI): domain Eukaryota; kingdom Metazoa; phylum Chordata; class Actinopteri; order Siluriformes; family Clariidae; genus Clariallabes; species Clariallabes teugelsi. Next base: position 12,202,810 of record JAQMYG010000014.1, on the reverse strand, counting down.
CTCTGCATCCGTGTGAATGTTGTAACAGTCTAGTAGAATTTGTAAAAAAGGGAAGATTTACTGTATGCTGAAATGTTCCCAATGTAGTAATGGAAGTAAAGAATATAATACGATTTCTGAATAGAAGTGGCATACAGAGCCGAAGGCTTCACTTATATCTAATAAAAGTAGGCAGTGGAAGTGGTCAGTTAGTGATTCATTAGTGTAGTGTGTAACCAGAGCAAACAGGTTACCGAGTTAAAGATAAGTGCGTGCAAACAACGCAGTAAAATAAGAAAAGAGGTTTTTAATTATACATTTTTAAGATTTATTTCATTGTACCTGCCTTATAGTGACCAGACATATGACAAAGCAAGACATCAATTAAATATGCGGGCTGGGAATTATTGCCACATCACCCATACAATCCTGACCTCACTCTAAGCCGTTTCCATTAAAGGAGTTCCTGGGAGGCCAGTGTTTCAGATGTGAAGCAGACAGTCTGACTATGGCCCTGGCGTACTGAGAAAACTTTTGACCTTGATGGTGTCCAAGCACTAGTGAAAGTCCCAGTTTGAATTGAACACCATTGGTAGAATAATATGAACGCCAACAGAATGGCTAGTCTTTGCATTGTTTTGTTTGTTTTTAAAGAAATAGTCATAATGGGACCAAGATTAACAGGGTTGAGAACATAGAAATTATCTTTGAGTGGTTGCCATTAGGGCATTGATAAGTCCAGAATTCAGGATATCTGGCACCCAGTAAAGCAATTGTACAAGCAGATAGAGGTTCATTAAGAGGAGTTATGAGTGAAGTTTCTCCTAAGAGAATTAATCACTTATGAGATTGATATAGTGTTACAATGGTGGAAATTGTCTATGGTGGCTCGAACGATTAAGGCTCTGAGATACTGGGTTACCGATCGGAAGGTCGGGGGTTCGAGCCCCAGCAACGCCAATTTGCCACTGTTGAGCCCTTAAGCAAGGCCCTTAACCATATCTGCTCAAGGGTGCCTTATTCTGGCTGACCCTGCACTCTGACCCCAGCTTCCTAACTGGGATATGAGAAAAAAAAATAATTTCACTGTGCTGTAAGTTACATGCAACAAATAATTGAAAATGTATATTAAAATTAAATTACATAAAAGCATGTACACAATTACTCTGCCAGAGGTTTACAGATGTGGCTAAAGTCCATGGGAATTGTTTGATCAAGGGCTGAATCTGTTAGTAAAGTTTTATTTGATGTAACCTTTCTTTACGTCTTGTACAATTTTAAGTATTTAAGTATAAAATCTTACTATTTAAATACATTTACTTAGGGATTAGGCTCCAATTTGGAATATTACAAACCTTTAACATTTTATGATATTATTAAATCCTAGTCATCATAAAAATTAAATGTCTTTGTATGTGAAACTCATTACACATATACAAATTTAGGTCTGCAAACACAACTTATGTAAATGTAATCATGTGAATATCTCACTCACCTGTTCCAGATCAAAATCCTGCTGGGGCTGAATTTCAGTGGAGTTCAATGAGTGCGTCCATAGCACTACGCTGCACAGAACCGCCACAGCGAGCAACATGTTAAACTGTAATCCAGGCGTTCTCTCTGTGTTCCAAAAGCAGACCTCAGGCTGCAAAGCTGTGAAGCCTCTTCAAGGACCAGGAGGGGGTTTTATGCAGGCCACCAACAGTGGGCAGGCCAAGCCCCCAAACGCAGGGGCATGCACCACTCCAACCCAGTGAAAAGGAAAATCAAGTAACAGCATGTTCCCTGAAAATCTGGTGCGCCCAAAGACAACAAAAAACCCACTTATGGAGGTCATCATATATCCCTCAAACCACAAATAAAGACAAAAAGACAGGCAAAAATTACATCTACAAAAAAAGGTACTTTTTGAAAAGGTGGGAAAGGGTTTTTTAGTAATGTTTTATAGTAATGTCTACTGTCTTGAAAAAAAGTTTTTCACTTCTTTTTTTTTTTTTTTGTTTTTTTAAAGACATTTTAGGAAAACAAAATTGTCAGTGTGTCTATGCAATTATAGTTTATTCATTTAATTATTATTATTATTTTTTTACAAAATATTTACAACAGCACACATACATGCATTTTTGTTATCTTTATCAAAAACAAACCAAAAAAAAAAAGATTCTAACCAAAAGATATACTGACACATGTTAAAGTATGGCATTAGTTCATTTGCAGTATTATTAGCTTACTAACTCATTTAACCTGCGATCCAATCAACTCATCCAACCTTATGGCACTGAACTCTCAAAAAACATTTTAAACCCAGTGGCAGTGTAACATCACATTATAAGCAAGTACCATTTGTTAAAGATTCCCGAAGAAGTAAAACTTAAGGAGATATGGATCTGATATTAAACATTAAAGCAAGTGAGTCCCTGTAGTATCAAAAAGTACAAATGTCGGCCCCAGTACACCTGCACAGAAAGTATCATGTTTTAATATCCCTTGTATGACCACCTTTTTTAGAAAGACAAATTTGTAAATAGACCTCATTAGTAATCTTTGGAGTCGAAAGACAATTTGTTATTCCGAGGCATGTTGGTTGAAGAAATCCAGCGAAGATGTGCAAATTTGTTTCTTTTGGTGCTAGCAGTGAGAACAGAGACTCGAGCTTAGTGAGAGTGAGTTCCTTTAAAATATGCCTGAATCTCCTCCAGTGTTTTGCCTTTGGTCTCTGGGACAAAGAAGATCGTGAAGATGACATTGAGGGCACAGAAACACGAGAACATCCAGAATGTTCCTGCACTGGTTATGAGATCCTGTGGGGTTACAACATAACAGATTTATATTAATTCATTCATACTGACACAGTACCCTGCAGAAGTATTCAATCCCCTCTTCATTATACAAAATGACATACAGATTGCTCCAGGAAGTATTATTATTATGGTAATCCTGTATGTACTTAAACAGTCATTATTTGGTCATTAAATCTTTTTAAAAGTTAAAAACTGAAATACGCCTGTTTGTACAAGAATTCTTTACAGAATAATACTTGACAGAACCACATTTGCTGCAATAGTAGATTTAGGTTTTTTCGGGTGAATTCCTACCAGTTTTACACACTGTCTGCAGTTTGCCCATTTTTCCTGGCAGATTTGTTTCAGGTTCTTCATGCTACTTGTTGACCACAGTGCCACATATTCTCAGTGTGATTCAGATATGGACTTTGACTTCTCCAGTTTAGAACATTCACCTTTTTGTTTCTACCCACAGTGCTTTGGCCTTGTTCTTCAGATCACTGAAAGGTAAAGTTTTTTTCCTTAGGCTTTACTTTCTTTAGACGACTAAAGCAGGTTATAGTATCCCCCTGTACATTTCTCCATCAATTATCCCTTCAATTTGGACAAGAACCCAAGTCCTGTTCATAAAAAGTGTCCCTACAGAATTATATTGCTACCACTACAGTATATTCCACTATAGAGTTTTAATGGGTGTTAATTAAGGTATTGTCTCCCAAACTGTTTGTTCTCCCAAACGGTCTTAAATTATGCAGAGATCTTGAAATGGTTGTCTGGTGCACTTTTAATATACTCTTAGCCACTGTTCTATGTAACTCCTTCAGAGTCACAGTTTTTTTTTTTTTTTGATGGTTTGATTTTGAAGAACTGCCCTGTCTTGGCGGTGTATGGGTCATGTGATGCAGCTTCCACTTCCTTACTTTGAAAACTGTTTGGATGTCAAACCTCTTAGATATCATTTTACCTCCTATTCCTAATATATACAATTTTAGTACCTTAAACTACAATTCCGTTAAATCCTAAACTTCCATAAACAGTTCTTCAGACTGATATTCTCTTCAATGGAAGCTTTTTTGTCCAGATAATGGCAGTGGTTACAATATTTCAGAGATGAAGGCCAAGTTTAAGTAAACTTGGGGTACGTTCACATTAAAAGCCACAATGCTCACTTCGTATTTTTTTGTAAGGTCGGATTTGCAGGTCATAAACGTTCACATTCATAATTACACATGGACACATCAATACATGGAAATAATTTTTGGAAATGATTATTGAAAATTCTTGGAATGGGGCCAGCGTAGGAATTGTACACTTGGGCATTTGATGCTATAAAAGCATGGCCCATCAGATTTACTTAATACTTGAAAGTATTTTTTACTTTATACCCTTAGTAAACAACTACTTTTCACTGTTAATTGCTAGTGGCGTAGCCAGTTAAAAATCATACTATTTTATTTAACAAATAAAGACACTTTTTACCATGAGATTCTGGAAAGTCTTGGTGACAATGAAGGCACAGCTCCAGTTAGTAAGTACACATGCAGCACTTCCGAGCCCTCGAGCTTTGGTGGGAAATATCTCGGACATCACGAGCCACGGTATAGGCCCCCAACCCAGTGCGAAACCTAATAAACATACATCATATGCTAACAGAGGTGTCTGAAACCCAGATTTATATGGATAACACTAAGATTGCATCCACAATTTTAAATAAACACTGAAATTAAGACCTTAGCTAGGATACCTTTTACATTGTAGTAAGAAAAACTGAATATCGATGAGTCATAGAATTTTATCTTGCAGTAATAATCATAACCACCATATATAATTAAAACAATTCAAATTCAGATTACAGTTTAGGAGATATTTAGACAAAACATCAAAAAAAAAACTAGATAAACTCAAATTTTAAACAATAGTTATTTTCAGATAAACCAATTAATAACTAATAATTAACGAAAGTACTTTCTCAGTGCATTAAAAAAAAAAAAAGCGGAGAGCTTAAGCATCAGAAGATTTTTGTAAAATTTGAGTTACACAGGAATATTCTAATTACCTGTTATAAAAATGCCCATACTAGCAAGTGCGAGCCAGGACAGATCAGTGTGTGTGGCGTCGCCGACTGCATCCTGGGCTTCCATAATTGTGCTGTACAGAGTAGCGTTACTGGGCTTCGTTGTAGCCAACTTGAAATAAATACCAAAAGCTGCTTCACTCAAACACATGGCAACACCTGAACAGCGTAGTAGAGATGAGGAAATGATTATGGCTCAGAGTCATGGAAGTGTGAAGGTATCAGTGTATAAAGAAGAGAGAAGAATATGGTAGACACCGACCTGACAGGACGAGGAGAACTTTTCTTCCAGCTCGGTCCATGATTAGAGCCGCGACTGCTGTGAAGAATACCTGAGTGGCTCCTACGATCACTGATGCAACATTGCCATTCTGAGAATGTAGAATTGGTTTTCATTACAATGCAGTCTATAGCATTTATGACATGTATGATTATTTTTATTATTTATTTATTTCTTTGTTCTTACAAAGACCCTAAACAAAAACAATTCAGAAAAAAATAATAATACGGTAACATAGGAGCCACCTCACGGGAACACTGGGTCATTAATAAAAGGCTGACATTGTTCTCAATTAATAAATTAATAATAATAATTTAAAAAAAAGCAAAGCATATATCTAGAGCAGAGTAGGTCTCTAATGGTGTGAAACCGGCACCATGGCAAATGAATGGTTTAAAATGGAATTTTGCTAAAATTCACACCATTGAATCAACAATTGACTAGACTGAATAGATTTAACAATCTTACAATCTATTATACTTCTGTGTCTCACTTTAACAGCTAAATTCTAATCTCTGAACACAAACAACAATTATTGTTAGTGGTAGACTGCTGAATGTTGCCATACTGGAGAGAAAAAAGAAAAAAAAAAGACATTTTAGATGCAATTATTGTATAATGATAAGACAATTACTGGAGAAACTGAAAAATGGGACACATTCATGGATCTGTTTTCCTGGACTAAATGGTGAAAACGGCCATTCACATCTCCTGTGTGTGTGTGTGTGTGTGAGTGAGAGTATGAAAGAAAGAAAGAGAGAGAGGGGAAAGGACATGGTTTGGCCCAGTTGGCGGCATGTCTAACTCACACGCTAAGAATGTAACCCGACACCAGAGTGCAAAATGAATGTGAACATTCTCCTCTATTCAAAGTTATTCAACAACGCAAGACATCAGACTCTCCATTCTGATATAAGTTTTGTGTGTGTGTGTGTGTGTGTGTGTGTGTGTGCAAAATTCAGCACTAGAGAGATAAAAGTATTTTATTTTATTTTTTTCCTGAATCAGTGTGCATCCACTTTAGAAACCCCCTTATAAGTGATCTTGGAGTGATTTCAGGGCCATTTAGAAGAAGTTAATTATTACCATTTTCAACTGGACATATTGATATAGGTTATGGCAATCTAGGAGCAAATGGAAAAAAATGAAATTTTGTGAAACTGTCAAACGGATGCCTTAAAAAAGTAACAGCTCACTGCTGTAATTGCTGTTGGGGAGGACAGATTGGGATTTAATTTTCCAAAAATACAATGATAAAAAGGGTGCCCTCATCCCATTAAAAAAACAAAACAAAACAAAACCTTTCCTTGTGGCCTGACTAAATACTTAGATTACCAGTTTAACTAAAGACGATTTCTTTTTCATTCTTTTCCAGATCTTTTGACGTTTGAAATTATTTATTTTGTTTTAGTTCCATCAGGGAAATGACTCAAATTCATGTGAAAAACAGACCCATTAATTCAGAGCTTGATTCAAACTTCCTACCTGGAAATGCGCTTGTTCAAATATAGTTTGTGCGTAGAACATGATGGCGTTGATGCCGGTGAACTGCTGTAAAAGCATCATCATGATGCCCACTCCTAAAGGTTTATACACACCAGGATCTTTCATATCAGCCAGACTCAGACTTCCTTCCTGTAATTAAAAAGAAATGTGCTTGAAATATGTGCGGACATGCATTCTGTGGACCAAAATATGTGGATACCTGAACATCATGCCCATGTTCTTGTTGAAGATCTCATTTAAGATTTAGTTCCGCGCCTCTGTTACAATAGCCTCCACTCTTCAAAGAAGGCGCTTCTACTAGATCTTGGATGGTGGCTATAGGGATTTGTGCTCATTCAACCACAAGAACATTATTAAGTTCAGGCGCTGATTTCGGATGAGGAGCCCTGGAGTGCAGTTGGTGCTCAATTCATCCAAAAGTGGGGGTGAGGTCAGGACTCTGTACAGGACACTTGAGCTCTTCCACTCTAATCTTGGCAAGACATGGTTTCATGGAACGCGTTTTTGTGGACAGTGGCATTGTCATGCTGATACAGGTTTGATCCCCTTAGTTCCAGTGAATGGAAATCTTAATGAATTGTGTGCTTGAGGAGGCCCACACATGGGATTGATGGTCAGGTGTTTACAAACCTTTGGCCATATAGTGTCATTTTATTTCTTACACAAGTTAGTTTAGTTAGTTCATTTGATCTTTTACGAAGATGATCCATTATGTTATCATTATAATAGCATGCATTAATCAATGTTTAAATAAACACATTTCTTAAACATATGCAATTAATTTAATATTCATTTGGAATCATTTCAGTTTAATGTTATCCTAAATAATTATAATATTAATATGTTAAATCATGCTATTTACATGCATTTATATAACCTATCTTTTATAATCAAATAAATGCTTCACAAATGAGACCACATGGCTATAAACATTATCCAGTCCATAAAGCTTTACCTCATATCGAGAGGCTGCTTCTATTCTGGCACATTCCCACTCGACTGGTGTGTCACGTCCTCGAAGAAAGCGCAGTGCCTCTTCTGCTTCATGCCTCTTCCCCCGAGACAGCAGGTAGCGTGGCGTCTCTGGCATGAAGCACATGCACAACAGCATCAATGTAGGGGGAATGGAGGAGGTGATGGCCAGCCATCTCCAGTCAAGGAACAGACCTGAAACAGTATTAAATTCAATGAATAGCGCTCCAGACTTGCTCCAATTTAATAACTTTCTGTTGTTGTGTCTTCACGTCTTGGGTTCTAAGTTTCAAAACATTTGTGCCAGTTTTTTTCCAGGATCCTGGAAGAGCAGATACAGTGACAATGATTTGGTTAAAACAGACTAAATTGAATCAAAGAAATTACTGTTATAGTTACTGACTATATGGCTTTTAGGGCAAAATGTCTTTTTTAAACACCCAGACAACAAAAGACAATGTGTTGAGTGTTCCTAACAAGTTCCTGCTCAAGCCGACTATTTTGTTAATTAAATACGGACGCTGGAAAATGCAGCACAATTTGAAAGACTTTAACTCTATTATAAAGACAAGAGGAACACTTGAGCAGAAGCTGAAGCAACTAAATGATAAAATGAAAGGAAGGAATTTTAGCTTCTGTGTGACGCATTTCCAGTTTTAGTCTGTAATGTTTTGTTCATGAATAATCCTATTGGGTGGCACAGGGGATTGGTGGCTAGCACTGTGTCCTCGCACCTCACAGGTACAGTAGGGGGGTCAAATTTAATCTGATCTGTGTGCATGGTGTTTGCATGATCTCTCTAGTTTCTCAGTGGGTTTCCTCTGGGTGCTCTGGTTTCCTCCCACTATCCAAAGACATGTATGGTTTAGGCTGAAGTTTAGGCCCATAATGTATGATCGGGTGTGTTAGTGAGTGTGATTATGCCCTTCAATGGGCTGGCACCACATCCATGGTGTACCCCACTTGGTTCTCAAAGTTCCTTTGGAATGCGCCAAGTACCCCGAGACTCTACATGGGATAAGCGATATAGACAATGGATGGATGGATAATCCTATTGAGGGCAGGTTATATTTCTTGATTGCAGTGGTAAATTAAACATTATTTTTCTTTGAATATCTTTTTTTATACATAAACAAATTGGGAGATAAAGTCATGCTAGAGCCTCTTGAGAGCAAATAAACAAATAAATATAGATACCGGCAATATAGGCTCCCATGATTCCAGTCACTACCATGAGCTGCACACAGGAGCCCATCGCTCCTCTTACACGCTCATGAGACGTTTCTGAAATGTAGATCTAGAGGAAAGCATACACAAAATAATATTGATCAGACCAGAGTTATCATTCACAAAATATATTATAATGCATATAAAGCAACAGTCCATAAGGTTGTAATGCTCCAGGAAGAGGTCTATTAAATCAAAGCTGAAGGCCACTGGACATTCTTTAAAAAAAAATCAAAACACCAATCTTAACTTTGAGAAAAAGAGAATTTGCATAGAGGAATGACTTCTTTATGTCACTCATTCAAATGGAGTGTTGTTGAGACAAAAAAGCTGCACACAACTCCCTTCAATTTGGTGCTGTTTAAAGCTAGTTTAAAGGTCTTTCTGGTATGTCAACAGACTGCTGGAAATGTTTTAGGACAGACTCTGGGGTTCTACTTGAATAAACATTAGGCCCAGACACAAAGCCATGACAGTTTACTGTGCTATGCCTTTTACTCCTAATTATATTGGATTGTTTTATGGTCATTACAGTCAGCATGTGTGACATTTAAATGTCTGCTGACTGCAGAAGCTTAATGTCAGGATGACAGGATGCACACTGTCATGTGACGTGCCAGGGAGAATGCTGAGTAACATAAAAAAAAATAATACAGTACAGAAATACAGGAGTCTATCATGGCTTATACAGTAGATAGGTTTTTGAGTGACTGTGTAGTGTGCTATATCCTTTGTTTGGAACAACTGTTCATTAGGTTAAGCATTAAATATTTATGACTTACAGGCACAACAAGAGACGTGACTCCACTGGCTAAGCCAGTAAGCACCCGTCCCACATACAGCATCCAGTGGTTCTGAGCAGCGATGACGATGGTGAAACCGAAAATGAACGGCAAAGAACAGAGCATGAGACTCAGCTTCCGCCCAATATTCTCCACCAACCATCCTCCCAGCAGACCTCCGATCCCAGCTCCAATCGTCACAACAGACTACAAAACAAAAGTTCAATATTAAAGCTGGTATCTGATGTTGAAATGCTTTATGACACAACAGCAAATGTTGCACATTCTTGCACAAATGGTCATTTTTAGTATGCTTTTCTAGATACTATATGAGGCAGATACCTATTCAACTTAGAAAACTCCTACTGACATAATATACTGCCTATTAGGGCTGCACGATATTAGGAAAATATGCGAAATGCGATATTGTTGAATATTGCGATAACGATATTTCTTGCGATATTAACATTATATCACCGACTTGGGAGGCGGGTATAAAGATAGTAAGGGCCCATCTGATTGATCAAATCTGGACACACAAATGCTTGGCACATAAATTAAATAAAATTTATCCCAACTCTTTGCGATACAGATAATGCGTATACCATTATCGCGATAACGATAATTTTTCGATATATCGTGCAGCCCTACTGCCTATAGTTTAATGTTCTTTCTAAATAAAACTTTGTCCCTTGAACATATTCTTTCTTTCTAAATAAAACTTTGTCCCTTGAATATATTTTAAAGGTCAAGACCTGGAGACATTTCAGAACTTGTGTTACTAAAGAGGTTATAAATAAATAAATAAAGCAGGAAATGGGAGCAGGCTATGTCACGGGAGTAAACAGGTTATACAACTTTCACATTGTGTCTTAGCCTTATAGTTTTTGCAAACGGCTTTTACCCCAAACCAGGAGGCTTCTTCAGTAGTGAGTCTTAGCCTTGGATCGGGGATTTGCTTCAGATCTGGTATTGCAGGAGAGCTGTAGCCGAGCACAAAGCCAAAGCTAAGGGGTCCAAGAACAGCTGCAAGTGTAGCCATGTACAACTTCCCATTTTTCACTTTGCTAAAAAGAGAAGAAGGTTTTAGAAAATCAAAATATTGAAAAGGTCATGTTGTATGAAATAGTTTGTATTATTGGCTGATTATATCCAGACAATGAGATAAGAAGTAATATGTTTTTAAAAAAATGGGGGATACACACATTCAAATGAAACATAATTCCCCCCCCCATATCGGTCTATTGTTCCACAACCATCAAGTGTTGTAAAGATGCATTTGGCTTCTACAACATAATTTTTTTGACCCTTTGAGATTTTCATGTATACACAATATAAAAAAACACAAAATTCTGCTTGATACTGTAAAAAAAAAAAAAAAAAAAAAAGGATAATATTAGTAAAATATTAGAATACACTAATATTTTGTTTAGCCTGCTTTGGCTTTGACAACAGCGCACAAGGTTGTAGCCAGTTCATGTGAGAAAATTATTTCTCATTCGCCCAGAACCACTCTTTCACAATTTGAGTCCTAGAATATGTTTGTGCCTTCAGGGAAGAAAACAAAACCCATACATGTGATAACCTGGTCATTCAGTATATTCAGGCCATCAGCTGACATTTTATTGCCACATTACACTGCTAAGCCAACCTGTAGCTCTGAAACAAATACAGCCAACACATAAAACATGCAATTCATCGAACGTCCACTGGGGGCTGACTCCAAAAGTGAGTCAATTCCCATAGAACACCATGTTAATTTCCAACAGAAAAAACTAATTTACAGCTTGGAACAAAAAAAGGTTTTGGACTCAACGTCTAGATTTCCTGTGCAGGACAACTGTACTGTGTGTACATGCGTGTGCGTACACATACAGCATGTGTGCGTACACATACAGCATGTGTGCGTACACATACAGCATGTGTGCGTACACATACAGCATGTGTGCGTACACAT
>JAQMYG010000014.1:12152081-12173098 GCA_030014215.1 Clariallabes teugelsi | reverse complement strand
GTAGTAGCCTTAATGTGGGAGCCCCCTAGTGACGGGGAGGAATTGGATACGACTAAATTAGGGAGAAAATCGGGGAAAAATCCAAAAAAAAAAAAAAATGGTAGTAAAGGTACATAAAATAACTAGACAGGCATTGTGGAACAGTGTATTTTATCATATCCTGAAAAAAGTCATCTGGGTAATACAAATACATGTACGTCAAGATAAATGCTGCCACTGTTGTAAACTTAATCTGTGAAAAAACAGTTTGTGCTCATCCCTTGCCCAGAATTAGCTGTTACTAATTTCTACAACATATATTCTACAGTGTAAAATATAAACAATATAAACAAAGGTCTCTTACCGACGTGAAGAACATGGTAAAAAAGTAGACCATGGCCTCCATTTGGAATCCTCTTTTTGTGGCAACACTGGCTGCAGGCAAAAACACCAGACTGCTAATGGTAGGCAGCAACATCTTAGCAATAAGAGCTCCCATTTTCCTTGATATAAAGCACCCTGTGAAACTCTCAACCAAGGTAAAGAACACTCAGGACAATTTCCACATGTAAATTTTCCCAAAGCTAACAAATCTGGAGACGTCTCAGGGAGACTGGAGAAAGGTTGCTGTGCGTACACACACACACACACACACACACACACACACACACACACTCTCACTCAGGTCTACAGCTGACTCTTCAGAGGATCTTTAAAATTTAAATGGCCCAGCAGAAGGGCCATCATTTGGACGACACCCCAAAAGCCCTTGCCCTATCATCATCACAGCAGCTGTTTCAGCAGTTTGAGAGGCCACACAGTCCCCTGCCCACAGTATGCCACACATTAATGAAATTGTAGAAAGTAAGAAGGAGTGACGCAGAGCAAAGTCATTTGTGGTAACATATTTTAAGAATTTTAACATCTTAACAATGTCAACTTCACCCTAGTACGGAACACCAAACATCCCAAGACTACAGTACTTCATGGTTAAGGGTTAACTCCAATATTCATTTCTTATATTTTTTTCTTTTTCGCTGTTCAGTCTTAGTCAAGTTGATCCTGATGGGTGAATCAATCCTCAGCAATGGCTATAGAAACAACACTTTTTGGGTTATTGATGTTGGCCATGCAAGAGTAATTCACAGCACCTGTATGCGTCACTGCCGCTCTTTTGACGTGAATGTGGTTTGAATCGTTTGAAGAATGTGATTTGTTTAGGGAAGAAGGTGGTAAAATACTATAAACTACACAGAAGACTTTTTTTTAAAAAAGAAAAATTAGATTCATATTTTTACCTGCATACATTTTATGTGGTTGAATCATCCTCCCAGAGCATATTTTCAACAAGTACAGTCCATAACAGCAGACATGTGCTGTCACTACAGTGGTATGTCTACAATCCTATCAATTATACTATTTATTTAAAGTGTTTTAAAATGTTTCCATATCTGGCAAATGATTTATATCCAACCTCAATTCTTGATTAGAGAACACTAAAATATGTTTCTGCCAACACAGCACCATAAGAAGTAAAAAACATTCCTGAATAATAATTACTGCATTTCAAATTGCTTTACTAGGCCAAATTATTAAAACAACATCCTGACACACTGTACTGTCGAGTCCGTTTAGTCTTGATAATTTGGAGGCTTTATAATTTTCATTCGACTCAAATTCTGCCTTCACACAGGAATTCCCATCAGCATGAGGAGTTCTAATTTTGTCACATCAAGAGAGAGAGCGAATACAGCAATCAGCTTCGTGGTTCCTCACAGTTGTGCTCTACCATTCTGCACTCAGCTGTCACACCTGCCTTTGGGATACAAAGAGTACAGTGTTATGAGGGTGTATGGTCCACGCCTCAAATTCCCTAAGCAACTTGCTAAGTCTATCTCTCAAATAGGTAGCCTAGATTTTGAGACATATTGAAAGTACTGCGTTTTTGTTTTTTTTACTAGTACTGTGCTGCTTTTTTTTTCTGACAACAAAGACAACTGCCAGCTGTCTGAGGTCATAATTCACAAGATGACACTGCAATATCATTACATTTACTTCAAATTTCTTGCTTTTTATATTTTATTTATATATATCCTATATTTAAATATTAGTTGAAAAGTGGATCTTTTATTCAGGAACATAGATCATATCTGAAACCTAACTGTTTTCAAAGCTGTATTTTGGCAAATGGATAAAAGTTAAAAGTTTTTTTTTCATATCTGTGAAATGTGATTATCTTTTAAATATTTTTTTCTTTGTAAATGGATTTAACAGGAAAATGCCATAAATAAATACACATTGTTTCTGTTTTTTAGGTTAAATCAAACTCTAGAGGCAAACCTTTTATAAGGAGAGAGTTCTGAATTTATTTAAAAATAAATCAATTTAAGAGTTGAGAGATTAAAAAGTACATTGACCGACCAAAAACCAAAAAGCCATTCACGCTAATATTTCATTCAACCTCCTTCACCTTTGATTATGGAGCACAATTCTTTTGACCAATTCGTGAGTGAAAATGATTCCTCATGCTACCAGAATCTATTTTAGTCCAGAAGTATGCCCATGTTATCAGAGAAGTAAAAAATCCATTCATGGTGAACCTGGTCATTCCTTACATTCAGACAGTCAGCTGATTTCATTTTATTGCCAAGTAACATTGGTGAGCCTAGACCTGACTAACTGAACCAACCCCTGATCATAACACTGGTGGGCACTATACTGTACATCGCTTCATGTACGTCCCTTCTTTCCTTGGAACACCCATTGCTCTGAAATAGGGTCAGTCTGAACTCATCAGAGCACATGACATTTTTTTCATTGGTCCAAAGTCCAATCTTTATACTTCCCAGCAATCTGAAGCTTTTCTTATGGCCACACAGCTGTTTATTCTCAATCATGTGAATTATCTTTGCACTGTGTGTGTGTGTGTGTGTGTGTGTAGGATCTCTTACTTTCACTATTACACATAGCTTTAATTTCTACTGTCGATTTTCAGCAAATTGCTCTTTTCTGTTTGGTGAATTTTATTTGCATTAACTGGCACCTTAGACATGTAGAGAATTGCAAGCTTATAGCAGACTGATTAAAAAAAAAGAAGAAAAAAAATATATATCTTTTTTTGATGAATATGAACAAGGTATTGCTGTTCTTAGTATTATGGAGCACAATTCTTTTGACCAATTTATGTGTGAAAATGATTAATCATGCTCCCAGAATCAATTTTAGTCCTGGAGTATGCCCATGTTTTCAAAAAAGAAGAAAAAAACAATTAAATACATAGCACATACATAAAAAATTATTTTCCATGGTGAATGTGACTGCCAGCTGTTTAGCAGCTTCTAAAATTTTTGTAATAGCTTAGACATTTGTTACAACTTCCTTACGGTAAACCCTACAAATTGCTGAAAAACCTATGTGGTACCAAGAAGATTTTACTTATACTTCCAACTATGAACAATATTTATTTGTGTTTACTTTAAAGAAGTCACAGTGGAACTTGCTTGCACAGTCAAGCAGAGGAGGTGCATTTATATGATGTATATTTGACAGGATAAAAGATTTTTACACTTATTTAACTGGAATCATAATAAATTTGTCATATCACTACCAGCTTCTCATTCATTCTGGACTCAATTCCCCACAATGCATCAGTGCCTACAGACATGTTGATTGCCTGCACGGATGATATTTTAATATACTCCTTGTCTTTAAAGTTCATGTGGCTTAAGCAAACGTCTTGAAAATCATCTATATGAGAAATTAAGGAAGTGAACTTCATGTGGGAATCATATCTTTCCTTGGTTACATAATCCTAACAGGTATCTATGGACGGGGACAAGGCGTCTGTGGTCAGCGAATGGCCAACATCCAGAAAACACACAATCTAAAATTGGAGTGGGAGCCATAGTGACAGAGATTTGGAGAAAAAGAAAATTTGCATCCTGTAGCGTTATTCCAAGAAGCTCCCACCAACTGAATAGGACTATGATATCGGTAATTGTGAGTTGTTGGCTGTAAAGCTTACCCTGTAAAGCTGCACACCCCTCACAATATATACAGACCACACGAAACTAGAATTTCTGAAAACCAGAAAATTCCTGAACCCTCATTTATCAGGCTGGGGCTTTTTTTTTTTTTATATGACAGTGTGAAATGTATTAATTTCATACTGTCATACAGACTCCGATTGCAGAACTTCTGACCAAGAACCCTGTATTGAAAAGCATTCTCTCATATCTTGCTTTTTGATCACTATCACTTGGGATTTTAATCAATAAATTGCATGCACTTGAGAATGTTCCATTCCTCCAGTGTGTCCTTGTACGTTTCCTCCTGCACTACTCATGTCAAACCTAAAGTGGCATGTATGCTCCCCTCTGGTGAGCTCTTGCCTATTCCCTCAATAATCACAATATCAATTCATCATTGATCTCCTTGAGTCACAGAAAAACACTATTGTCAGTCTATTTTCTCCATCTGTTTGCCTTATCCCTCTATCTGGTACTGTATGCTCACATCATTCCAACTGCAGAACTCTTGTTTACCCACTGTTTCCAAATCATGGTCTCTCTGAAGATATATTCAGTGACAAAAACACATAGTCCACTTATTGGATCTAGGTAAGTTTTATGGAACAGCTGGAGATCACAATAAGTCTCATGTCAGGGTGGGGATGAGGTGGAGCTGTTTTGGGGGGCATTTGGAGGACACAAACCACAACTTCCACAGCACACGTTGCCCTTCATCTGAGTTCTGAACAGTTTGTTCTAGATTAATGATCTTATTTGTGTGTTTGACTATGATTCTTGATGTTGCCTCTGATACCCTGATCGCCCTTTAAATGACTCCTGCCTGCTGATCCTTGTTTTTATTAAATGCTAATTTGCATCAAAATCCTGCCTCTACCCGTAATTCTAACAGCATTTAGTTCGATTAAAACAAGGGAGAATAGATGAGCTGAGTATTTTCCAGTACCCACCCTAACAACTACTCACATTAAGGTTAAAGAAAACTCTTTTGTATTTCCTGTTGCGTGTTTATAACCAAAAAGTCCAAAGAGCTTTTTTATTACACAATACCTCACTTTCACAGTGCAGGATTCAAAGACACACACACACACACACACACAGTCCCAAACACTCCACGTGTTTGCCGCCTCATAATTTTGGGTTTTTTAAAAGAGCAACCATTTCTCCAGACTTGCAGACTGTGCAAATCTCCTGAACTATGTCTATCACCATACAGATCTGCGGTCTGAGAATGGTGCTTGATTGAGCTTTTAGTGTAGCAGAGCGTCCCTAATGCACAGAGCAGACACAGGGGCAACTAGGAGAACATGTGGTCTTTATATATGCGTCACACACAGGCACGGTGGTCTCAGTTATCAGCCTCAACTGGCCAAACTCTCTCTCCCTCCATCTCTCTCCTGAATCTTATTTTTTGTGTGTTGGGCATGTAATAAATTACCTGGTACAATTCTTAACATATACATTACATATTAATCTGTTATACAAATAGAGACATTTTAATTTCTTTAGTTACCTCAGTTTTTAATAAATTTACATCTAGCTGTTATGTGTGCATGTTTTTTCGTA
The DNA here is from genome assembly GCA_030014215.1 of Clariallabes teugelsi. Taxonomy (NCBI): domain Eukaryota; kingdom Metazoa; phylum Chordata; class Actinopteri; order Siluriformes; family Clariidae; genus Clariallabes; species Clariallabes teugelsi. Next base: position 12,167,525 of record JAQMYG010000014.1, on the reverse strand, counting down.
ATTAGCTTTCATATCCTTAGACTTTTCTGTCACCTCTTCTGGCTTGTAATGAATGGGCTCCTTCGGCGAACTAGTCATGTGGCCAGATGTAATGAATGAGTCTATCTGGAGGGAAACAGCTATGGTTAGGGGTAGAATACAGATTAAAAGTTAGCAGGAGGCTGGGAAGAGCCTGATATGGGACTGAGAGGCCAAGAAATGGGGGTTGCGAATGGACTGCTGTGATGCAAAAGGGTGTTCAAGGGCCAGGGAAGGAGGGGAGGGGTGTTGATCTGTGGGAAACGACGACTTCCTCCCTGTCTGTCTGCGAGCCGAGCCTAGTCTGGCAGAGACTCATGGGGCCAGGACTGTGCTTCACAGCTCAGCAGTGGTAGCAGCCCTCAAGCTTGGCACTAGCTGGAGGAGTGCTTTTCATGTAGGCGTTCCCCTGCACTGTCACTCTGTGGGCTCGAAGGGAAGATTGAGGGTGGGTGGGTGGATGGCAGAGGGGATGGGAGGGAGAGAGGAGAGAGAAAGAAGGGGGGTGAGAGGAGGGATGCAGATGTACACCTTACCTTCCTCACAAGACACATCCTCAGAGCACACTGTTACAGACTAATACCAGCGCCGCCACCACCACCCAAACACTGCCCAGCCACCACTCAGCTCCACTACAGCCCAAGGACTGCAGGTAGGTACAAGGGTAAATATTCACTGCCTGTGTTTGTGTGTGCCCATGTTTATTAACAAGGGAACTTTCTCAGAAGTGACAACTAAACCAGACAGAGTAGACACTTGTTCTACAGTAAAACAAATCCAACCAAACACTGTTATTATTTCTGTAACACTGCCTTGCTGAGGTAAAACACTGGGTTGGAACAGGAATTTCTATAGGGTGAGCTGCTTTTTTATGCAAAGGGCAAACATCATATAGCACATTTAATATTGATATATATTGAAATAATGTGAATAAATTAATGTTATTAATTTGAGAAAAATCAACATGAGCACATTTTTAGAAAGACTAAATTATTGTACAATTTCTAATTGTATGTATGTCACTGCATAAGTGATTAATCATTATTGTTATGCTATTTGTCATACTTTGAATTAGTAAGGTATGTCGCCTAAACTCAAATAAGAGAAATATTTTAAAATAAATATCTTATGTTCTTTCACAACCAAATTACTAAAGGGTTTAAGTAAATATTTTAAACATTTCAAGATTCAAAATTCCGCACTCTTCGAGCATTATGTAGATAAATAAGTGTGATTTATATTTTTTTATCAGCTTTTTCTTTAGTAATGTATTAGCAAGATATTTTAAGAAGATGTAATCATGGAGTGAACTATGTAACTAAAAAAATTAAATATTTAAAATGTTCCATATTTAATGTAAAACAATAATGTATGAAATCCTTTCTCTGGAATATGTAAGGCAGGTTACTGTGAAATTACATACAATTAAAAATATGCCGACATATGCCTTAACAGTGACTCTTTTAATTCATTACTTTTATAAATTGTTCATCTGGTCTACTGTATTAGCCTGTATTAAACTCAACCAGGTGTTGCCAGTTGCTCACTGGCAACACCTGGTTGAGTTTAACCTTTGGTGGCTGCAGAATTGAGCAAGGTGCTGAAAAATGAGGAAGCACTGAGCTGAACCTAGGAAGACGCAACTCTCCCAGAAAAGGATGAGTCTGCTTCTTTCAGCCACCAGGCCAGGGCTTGCTCCAGTAGTTCCTCTCCCTTGAGGGAATGGTCCTGCTGTCTGTCTGCTGCCAGGAAAAAAAAAACACCTCCCCTTCCCCTGAGCAGAGGCCCAAGAGGGGGATCTGGGGAATCCTGTGTTTACACTCCTCTCTGGACTGGGAAGCTCAGAGGAGGAAGGTCTGTCTCGGAGGCCATGGGCTTTCTGCACGGATCTGTGGGAGACGGGTGTTTTGGCGAGCTGGCTAAACTCCAGCTGTGTCTGGACTGGATAATAAACTCCAGGTGTTCTTGTGGGTAGTTTAAGACACCTGTCACCAATATTTAGTGCCAGAAAAAGCCAGACTGCAAACTGAGCTAGACGATCTGTTTGCTTATTTTAAGTAACCAACCTAACTGGAGGCACAGGCCTGATGAGGAGATTGCAGCTGATTGAAAATAGACATATGAAGTTTTTTATTAGTACCAGTATTTTTATTAGAACTAGTAATCGTTCCCTAGTGCAAGCATTAGACATTGAAGGAATGCAAAAACTCCATACCAATACAGAATTGTATGATAAGAATTATACAATACAGGCATTTTAGCACTCATTTACATAAAAGTCTTCTTACAGCTAAGTGTAAACTTGCCTATAGTCACTTCCTTGAGACTTGTTGCCCACTGCTTTTAAATAGAACTAATTCTGCTGATGTTTGGAGACAGTCATCCTACTTTTCCCACATTTTCCCACCCTCAGAATGAGGACCTGGTTAAGGGCCCAGTGTGCCGAATGCTCTGTGGTCCTCTTGGGTCTCATAACGCTCACCTTATCGTTGGGGAACATCTCAAGTAGAGTACAGGTTGGTAATGGCATCAAATTTCACAATAAAAAGATTCTTGAGTGTAAAGTTTAACAAATTTCTTACAATGATCATGTCTATAGAAAAAATTCAGATTTTTAAAGGCTGTATTCAGCATAGAAGCTTGCTTCCAATTTTCACTTGCTTCCTGAACAGACTCTTTGTTTGTGACAGGATGAGGGTGTAGCCTCTAACAGTCTGGAAGACGGACTAGAGGTGACTACTTATTGGTGGGGGGAATGGGCAAAATGGACAGCCTGCACACGTACTTGTGGAGGGGGGGTCATGTCTCAGGAGAGACATTGTCTTAAGCAAAGGTCAGCATGTTCCTTACAAACATTACTTTAAATGAAAATTTCAAGCACTGATTGCTGATTTTTTCCCCCTATGTGATTAGATTTTTATGCACGATAGATGTTCAGAGATGGTTAAAATTATACTCAAATAATCTAAACTCATGTCTTTTATTTAAAGAAAGAGAACAACAACTGGTAAGGACAATATGACATGCACAGGAAGTGCAAAAAGGTACCATCTCTGTAATACAAAGGTTAGTTCCTGGTGTCCGTCTTGCTTTTTCTTTGAAACACATATATTTGCACATCAGAAATATTATCCAAACAACCCACTTTACAGCACAATAGAGCTGGTGATTACACCTACTTTTACCGCTAGGAATATCAATAAGCAAATTACCTTCCTGTCATTTCATTTCCCATTATGTAATGGCAAACAGACCACTGTTATGGTCATTCAGTCTCATCTGACTGAGTCTGGTCTGTGATTTTCAGGAATGCCCCTCAACTGGAAGGAGTTTCAGAGAGGAGCAGTGCTGGTCATTTAACTCTCAGGTGTTTAATGGAAAGAACTACCACTGGAAACCCCTTTACCCAGGTAATTGCAATTGGAATAAGACCAAATTTTACAAAAGAAAGCTTAAACTTAAAAATTAACACCACATTTGTAAATTTCTAGATGACTACGTTCATATTTCCAGCAATCCCTGTGACCTTCATTGCACTACATCTGATGGTCAAAGGCAGCTGATGGTTCCAGCCCGTGATGGAACCTCCTGCAAGTATAGCAATTACAGAGGCGTCTGTGTAGATGGCAGGTGTGAGGTAGGCATAAACCAGACAATGATACACTTTAATGTTCCAATAAACAGGACAACAAAAGTCATTAGTCATTGTTCTTATATAGCAATAGCATTTAAAATGGCATGCTTTTCAAACACATTATGTTTCTGTGTGGTATCTTTCTCTGCAGCCTATTGGATGTGATGGCATCCTGTTCTCTCCCAACACACTAGATAAGTGTGGTGTGTGTCAAGGAGATGGGAGCAGCTGTAGTAGGATAACTGGTAACTTTCGCCGTGGATCTTCCACACTTGGTAAGAATACCCACTTACCTTACCTCAAAAAGTCACCTCAAAGGAACAAAGCTATGAACACATTTGTTTCATTTTTCTTCCAGGATATTCATTCATTACGCAGATTCCTGAGGGCTCATGGGACATCCAGATCATTGAGAGAAAGAAGTCTGCAGATATACTGGGTGTGCTCCTATAAAAATTTTATATACATTATAGTGAATTATGTAATGCCAAAGATGGTTGTTGTGCTGAGTATGATAATATTTTTCTCGTATATGAAGCAATGAAAATAGAACACAAGTTATCTTAAATTTAACACATACCATGATCTATAATTGTGCAATTATTCGGACATGAATGAACTTTGTTGTTTTCCAGCTGTGACAGACCAAGCAGGGAACTTCTTCTTTAATGGAGCCTATAAGGTGGACAGTCCTCAGAACTTCCATGTGGCAGGCACCATCTTCAAGTACCGGAGGCCCACCGATGTGTATGAGACGGGGATTGAGTACATCGTGGCGAAAGGGCCCATCAATCAGCCCATCAATGTTCTGGTACTGTAGCTGCGGTCCTTCCTCCCGCCGCCAAGGGCCCCTGGGTAATCTCACTTGGCTAGCTGACCCTGCCTTTGACTTAATGTGGGCCACAGGTGCCATGGTGCTCCTACTGAAAAAACCTGTACAATTGTGATGTATTGCCCCTGGAGCAATGGTCCCAAAAGTCAGTCTTATCCTGGCATATGAAATGACCCCAAAATTACATGAATATGTGACTTGTACTGGTAAAAGTGTTGCTGCAGAATTTGTCTAGTCTTCTGAATGGGACTCGGAGCTCCTGTTATTGGTTGGTTATAATAGACACAAAGGAAACTACACAAGAAGCGTTTATATTTGTACATTTATTAAACATATTTATGTTTAATACAATTATAGAAACTGTGTTTCCCCTTTTTAATTCATGTTCTTTCTACTTGTTATCTTATTTCTTCCAAAGGTTTGGAACCAGAACGGTCGCAACCCTTACATCACCTACGAATACACAGTAATGCGTGACCCTCTTACTCCAGTCTCCCAGCCACCAATCTACACTGGCTCAGATGGAGGATCCAGCCACCAAGCCTCCATAGAGATCAACAATGTGTCACCCCACAATGACAGTGGGAGTGACAAGGTTGTCCCAGAGACACAGAGGAATCAGGGGAGGATGCAGAACATTGGGCCTGGTGCAGTTGAAAAGCCTGGGGAGGAGACCAATGAAGTATATGAGGACGCAGCTGCTATAGACTGTAATCAGGATGCCCCAACACCCCCACATTATCCAGGTAGAATTTAAGCATTTTATTAGAATATCCATTAAAAGTTGAAAATTATCTGTAATGGAGATGTTCCATACAATTGCTTAACCATACAGTAGAAATGAAACCAGATGTTACACTGATGTCTGACACTGATACATGTCTGTGAAGATTCTGATACATGTATGGTAAGGAGACATGGATATACTGTAGTTTTGGTGAAGGCACTTACTGTATATTTAAGGCGCACGAGCAGCCTTCAAACACTGTGAATAAACAATTTAATGAGCCTTGGTATAACTTTGACTTACTGTCTCAATGTCTTTCCTGGGCCCAGTTACATACGTTATGAAAAGAGCAGATGAGGTGAGGTTCAATTTCAGTGTCGAATGGCCGATAGCCCGAGAGCCTGGTGCCTAATTGCCTGTCCACCAACTGTGGTAGGGTACCATTCTGCCTTCTCAGTTCCTCACCTATGCATACTGCCAGCAACCACAACCACATGGGAAAGAGGGCAGTCAGTGACTCTGAGGTGGTCCTTGCATTTGCCAGTGCAAGTTTAAAAAAAACTGTTCTGAAATGCCTTTTGAATAAGACTCAAATACTGTCAAAGTCTGAATATGTATTTTTAGAGAGGATCCATTTGTAATGGTTTGTACTATTTTTTCTATCAGTTATTCACAGGCTTTCTCAAGTCACTGTATTTTCAAATCAGTAATACCTTGATTCAGGATATATGTCTTTTCTACTTTTATTGTCTGCAAAGATGGAAATAGCAGCTGGCCAAGTGGAGTGGTTGCCCCTGGCATTGAGCCTGCAAGCAAACCAGCAGATGAGATGGTGGATTCTGCAAATTTCATATGGAGGATGTTTCTTGCACGTTGCACACTGCATGTTAACATTTCAACAAATCAGCTTCTTGGTGAAGAGGAAAGCCTCGTATCTGAAGGAGAGCCAACTGAGTTGGACTACAGCAGCTCTGAGCAAGGGAACCTTAATGGTTCATATCTTGAGTTCTCACTGTCCCGCCGTCGCAATGACACAGGAGATCTTTTCCAGAACAGAACGCTGAATACCAGCTTAAGGAACGGCAGCCGTACCAATCGCACCAGGTACAGACAATTATGAATCTTAACAATTTTGGCACATGGTTGTGCTGCAAATCTTATCAAAATGTTTCAGGATCTAGAAAGCTGGGAATAGTAACATTTGCATTAGTTTTTATCTCATTCAAAATGCAACAAGCTCACATGTCGTACGTAGGCATTGTAAATAATGGAACCTGTAATGCAGACCAGATAGACATCTATAACAGACATGAAGATATGCAGGATAGCTATCTCCATATCCATGCTCATGTGGGACAGTCCAGCTCATAGGGAATGGAATGTGCTCGTGAACTCTCTTCGGAGTCTCCTGCTTTTTTACACTCTTTGAGACATTCAAAGAGTGGTGTGGAAAGACAGCCAAGTGAAGGGCTGGTGGGATTGCGTTCCATCATATTTATAATTCATGTTGGCTTTCTTGCAGTGTCCAAACACCGCTTCACCAGCCTCCCTGCCAGAGATCATAAAACACATCACATGACACGCCCTTTCACGCATTTAAAGGAAAAGACATCCCAGGCGAAGAATGAGAGAGAGAGGCAGATAGACTAAGAGTGAGGTAGCTGGTCTTTCAGAGAGACAATTTATGGTGGTTTAATATTTATGGGAAAAAGGAAGTATAGATCACACCATGATCATGCTAGTCCAATCAGATAAATTTACAGGAACCACAGAGGTTTTATTTTTCCTTTTAATTTACAGGAACGACAATTATTTTTTGGTATGTTTAAAAAAATTTTTCAATGTTTTCCATATTTTACATTCTGATATTCTGGCAGTGAGAAAAAAATAGTAGTTGGGGGTCCAAATTACTGGGATGTTTATGTGATCCAGTCTGAGATATAGCAAGTGATGCCCTGATTACAACCCCACAGGAGTCAACAGAGGGTTACTGGGAAGAACAAATTGAGTTCTGCTGATATGTATCGTTGGAAACTGTCCTCTCAGGAACCATGCAGCATGACATGCTCAATAGGTAACAAATGGGCCACGCGTCCACACCCACATATATTTAAATATAAAAATGCTTATTGGACATGCTTAACAGAGTTTATTTTCATTAAAATGTTCTTTGATGCTTTTATTTTGGTAATAGGCGTGACAAGATCCTTTGCAATGTGTGTACGATATGATGGTGTTGAGGTGGATGACTCCTACTGTGACGCTTTAACTCGCCCTGAAGCGATGCATGATTTCTGTATTGGAAGGGAGTGCCAACCAAGGCATGTGTGCCATTGTGATTAAAAATGCACTAGGACAAAAGTCTATGTACAATAACATTATGTTCTTTTTTAGTCGTTTCTCAGTTGAACAAAGACTAACTATAAATGAAAAGTAATGTTGCTGAATGTCTTCAGATTCTTCTGGCTTCACAGCTTTTTTTCATGCTTACAGGTGGGAGGCCAGCAGCTGGAGTGAGTGTTCACGAACCTGTGGTGAGGGTTTTCAGTTTCGGCTAGTGCGTTGCTGGAAGATGCTGGCCCCTGGTCTGGATAGCTCAGTCTACAGCAATTTATGCACAGATGCTGAGCTAGAGCGCCCTCCAGAGCGCAGGCCTTGCAAAAGCCCCACTTGTGGTCCACAGTGGGAGATGGCTGAGTGGTTAGAGGTACCTATCGAAGTTAACAAATTAAACTGTCTGTAACTGCATGACTAAGTACATTAAATGACAAGAACAGTGTTTTTTTTTAAATGTTCTCAGTTTTCACAAGTGCCTCTTCTTGAAGTGTATTGTTGTAAGACTATTCTCCCCGTTCCTTGACATCAGGTTGTGTGTACTTGCATGATTCAGAGACGGTTAGATGAAAGTCATCCTTTTTGTTGGTTTAGACAACTAATAAATGTAAATCTAAAGTAGCAGTTTGTATAGATATATAAATGGCACCAAATTTGTTTTTCATTTTTGTGCAGTGCCCAGCAAAATGTGGTCGCAGAGGTTTAGTGACTCGTGAGGTCAGGTGCTCCGATGAAGGGAGATCATGTGATGAGACAACTCAGCCTCCATCTTCCAAGAACTGCACTGGTCCACCATGTGATCGGCAGTGGACAGTCTCCATGTGGGGCCCGGTAAGCTTCAGAGAATAGCAGTCAAGCATGTACATATAACCTACTAGCATTCCAGAAGAAACCGTAATGTTGCATGATGTAAAATCTTTTAAAAAACAACAGGATATCACTGTCTGTATGACACATGCACAATGTCCAACCACATATACAGCCATGGTCCCTCAATCTTGACTGGATAATGGGACATGGCCCAGCAGGTGAAGAGCTGATGGCCAGTCATCCCAACCCAATGTTTTGGGATTTAATGTTATGGCTGTTTATTATACAGTGGAACCTTGGATTACGAGCATAATTCATTCCGTAAGTGGGCTCGTAATCCAAAACATTCGTAAATCAAATTTCCCCATAAGAAATAATGGAAACTCAAATGATTCGTTCCACAGTCCAAAAAAATTCATACATAAAAATAATTAACACAAAATATAAAATAAAAATAAAACAAATTAACCTGCACCTTACCTTTAAAAAAAGTAAAAATAAATCCCGACAGATAAGTGTTCCCTTTTATGCGCGCAGGCGATGTGTTTGTGTATGTGTGTGAAGCTAAAGTAAGAAAAGAGGAGGAATCCCTCCCATCTCCCCCTTCTCATCTTACACAATTAAGGCGAGAGTGTGTGTGTGAAGGGTCACGGTGTCAAGTTACGCACGCACACACACATAACGACAGGCTGAATCAGAGAGGGAGAAAATGGATCTTTCTCTAATGAGACTTTCTTTTGCTTTACACGCACACACACGTGTGTTATAAGGAACAGTCCACGAGCGCTGTACACACATGCTTACAAACACAAAATAAAATATGTTTTACGCGCACACACGTGGTCAAAGTGTTATAGTAAACAGTACACGCGTGCACAGATGTTGATTATACCATTAAGAGACGCGCACTAAGACCGAGCAGGGTGGACGATTACCCACAATTCCAAACAATTGTCAAAACAAGAAGCGCATGCGTGCTACATGATACTCGATATGAAAAAAATGAGACTTGTTCGTTTTTTCAAGTCAAAATTGATTAAAAATCTTTTCTCGTCTTGCGGAACACTCGCAAACCGCGTTACTTGCAATCCGAGGTTCCACTGTATTATCATTTAGCATGAACGGCAAGTTCCCTGATGGACCAATGGCTAGCATTCAGTGCTCTCACTACATCAACAGTTATGTCAACAAAAATAATTTGTTTTGAAGTTGCATTTTCAAAATTGTGTTTGAGTAAACCCTGGGTCTTCCATTCAAATTGATCCAAATGTAATGTTGCCAATGATGGTCAATTTGGCAAAAATATTTTTCAAAAACCTCCCATTCTATAATATTGCCAAATGAACACTGCCACAATGTTTTGACAACTAAACATTTCTGCTGCGATAGTACGTTTCAGGGTAGCCACATTTAGAACTTTTTTTTTCTTTTTTTTCTACACTATGGTTTGCTTATCAGGGCCAACCTGATAACTATTTATACATATTTCCTTACATTCTTCAAATAAATTTCATAATTGTTTATTTTTGTGAAGCTGCTTTGTGACAATGTTAAAAGCACTCTACAAATAAAATGTAATAAAATTTTATTTTTTAAATCGAATTTAAAAAACACTTCTTCAACAATAGAGGCAAACAGAATATTGCTAACTTATTTTTGTACATAATATACAGTGCTCAGGTCCATGTGGGCAGGGGAAGATGGTACGGCATGTGTACTGCAAAACCCCAGAGGGCCGGGTGGTGCCTGAGTCACAGTGTTCACTAGAGAACAAACCACTGGCCACTCATCCCTGTGGAGATAAAGAGTGCCCACCACACTGGCTGGCTCAAGACTGGGAAAGGGTGAGCAACTTCAAGTATAAGTGAACTGAGCTTCCTAATGAGTTTTGGGGCTTTGTCCAAATGTCAATTTGGGTTTATATCCATAAATTGTGGGTTACCGCCTAGATTCCTTCTTCCCTTGTTTATTAAGATGTTGTGCTCATTACTGTAATCAGGTGGTGTTTTTCAGAGTTGGAACAAAAACTTTTAGACATTCTCATGAAACTTCAGGAAGCCAAAATTGCATAGATAGCTGACAAATTATTCATTATGGCTTATATTCAGAGATGTATATTAAACCTTTTTTGAAAGTAAACATCTCACCTTAGTGCAACACAACATGTGGACGTGGTGTAAAGAGGAGGACTGTTCTATGCGTTGGAATAACGGGTGGTAAGTTTCAAATCCATGAAGATGAGGAATGTGATGCTAGTAAGCGACCAGAGGAAGAGGACACTTGCTTTGAGAGACCTTGTTTCAAGTGGTATACCACACCTTGGTCTGAGGTAGGTGTATAATGGGTTCAAAATACAGTATATATATATATATATATATATATATATATATATATATATATATACCCTGCAATGTGTGTTTGTTGTCAAGAAATCTAATAACATAGATCAATATGCTTGACACAGATTGGTAGCTGTAGAACTGTTGCATGGGGACGTGAATTTTAAGATGCCCCTGAAGGTCAACACTGTCAAATCTCAACATGCAGGAACCATTGATGGGTAATATACAGTACATCGCTACACACAGAAACACAACGCTAAAGGAGACCCGATCTTACTAGCAGAAATCGAGATAAGAAAGAGTAAGAAGAATTAGGAAAAAGGTAGATAGGACTAAAGTAAAGAAAGTGTGTGTGAGTGTGGGTTAGGAGCATTGTCCAGCTGGAATGATGGCATGAGGACAGTGGGCTGTGGCATCGGCAGGCTAAAGCTATGGGCACTGAAGTGGAGTATAGGATCATCAGGCGTTGACAGCCAAAGGGGCCACAGTTCAGTGGTGGAAAATCTGGAATTTAAAATCGAAGAAGGTGACGTGGCTGTTGCAGTCCAGTAGCGGAGGCTCCAGGCCGAAGTAGAGGCATTAGGCATGGAAGTGGAGGCAGCAATCGCAGGATTGCCGGCAGCAAGTCCGTGTTGAAGACCGAAGGGGCCAATCACAATTTGGTGGTAATCTGGGGAGGACATGGTCAGAGAGGCAGCGGCTGACATTTACAATAACAGAGGCAGAATATCAAGAGCGGGCCATAACTGAAGGCGGACACAATTCATTCGCTGCTGATCCTCAGCATCAAAGCCTGAACGAGCAAGTAAACACACCGAGACATTCTAGATCACCATCTCTACCGCTGATCTCTTCAGAACTGGCGCTCTCACCGCCTCTGATCCGGGTGCAGAGAATCCAAGGCCTTAAGTTAAGATGTGCCACCAGGCGTTTATATCTGGTGCCTCCGCTCCCTCGCATTCCTGTCAGCAAGGAAGCCACAGTGCTAAATGAGCTGGTTTGTTTGGTTTCTCCTCATGAACGAGGAGCGCGTTTGGGTTTGTGCCAGTCAAGGGTGACAAAAGATTTTTTTTAAAAAAGAAAGAAAGAAAAAAAAAAGAAAGAAAAAAAAATAGAGAAAAGAGAAATGAGCCCTGGGGTAAGGCATTGAGGTAATTAAATGCGAAAATAATTAAGATTCTAAAGCTCTAGTTAAGCCTATGTAATGCTAGTCTAACACCATTTTAGCAAGCAAGCAGCTACTGTAGCTCAGAGTTGACGCTGCATTGTCTGGAGTATGTAATGGGAACATTCTTTCACTTAGGAACATTCTTGGTTGAATTAGTTTTTGCAAAGTTTATTTACAATTTTATTAAATTATTTACAATACAATAATTATTCGTTTTTTAAAAACTCCTTTACCAAAGGTATTCTTTTAGGCGTACAGTATATGATGTAATGATGGTCTACTGTAAATGATTGGGATTATAACACTGGGATCTAACACTCGACTGTGAACTACTGCAACCAGTAACACACAACCTTCTTACATTTTGAAATTTCTTTAACATGACACAAAGGTAACAAAATAACAGGTAACAGCAGGTGGCTAATTTCCACTTCAAATACTACATACGTATCACTGTGAGTACTTAACGCAACCAGGCAGAAGTGTAGTGAAGTAAAAGTACAGATTTTTCCTGTACAATGTAAAGAAGTCAAAGTAAAAATTGTTTTCTAATAAACTACTCAGTAAAATACAGATATCTGAAATATTTACTTAAGTACAGTAATTAAGTTACTTAGTTACCTTTTACCTCTGGCTATAACTACCTCTAACTAGTTTTACTGACAAACCAGTAGATAGAAATGGATAAAAAGTACACCACTCTTTGTGTACTTTTTACTAAATTTTTTACTTAATGTCTTATTCCTTACTTAACCGGCTTTAAAAAAAAATTGTGTTTCATCTTATCACACACAGATAACGTGGTAGTCACTTTTCCTAAAATTTACAATAAATTTGCAAATTTGATAATGTGAGAAGGATGCAATTCATGTGATTCACAGATGAAATTAGTGGTAAAGAATTAAGGAATGAGTGAGTGAGAAAAATTATTTTCTATTACTTGAAAAAAAGAATTTTTTTTTAGTAGAATCAGCAAAAAAAAGAAGAAGAAAAAAAAAAACCACCACCGCAAATGAACGCAATCTCAAAAATGACAGAAGAGCTACTGACAGATATCTGAGCCAGCAGCTTTTCTCTTCTCCTTAGTGTCGGCATGAGGTAGCACAGGGGACAAGATGTCATATTTCTTCATGTTACTTTGCGAGATGTTAATACGCACCGGGCAAAGGAAAAACACAAACTTGGAAATCCATCCAGTTTGCCTGGTGAAACATTTGACTTAAATTGTACTTATTTTACCCCACACTGGGTCTCGGGGCTGCTGACATGTCGTGACAAAATACCAACTAATCCCTGACAACAGCTCCAAATAGAACTTCATTTAGGATTAATGTCTAACGGAGGGTTGAATTACAGCATGTTGTCTGCCAGCGGGCACTTAATACAGGCGTCTGTTTGAAATGTGGTACTGAGAAATTACAGAGGACCAAACACACACACACACACTGCAGACCGGACCGGTTTCACACACCTAATCAGAGATATCATGCACCAATTTGTTTAAGCTTGTTTCCGTTGAAAACAACACAACAAAACAGCAGATTGTCTTATAGCTAAGTAGCTAAAATACTTGTTACTTAGTTTGCTAATGGACAACCTCATGCTCACGGGTTCAGTAGATCAGAACAACATCAGCTCATACAGTAAATACATGATACTGTATGCTCATTCTGAACGTTGAGAGAATTACTAGAACGTTGGTTATCAATATGTGATGCTTAGCATCATTTATCATCAATATGAAATATTAATTTGCAAAATAATGTACACAAAAACAGCAACTTAAAGCGTGAGACATCTTCTGTGAAAGTGAATGTGATGCAGTTTGGTGGTCTGTTATTTGGCGGAATAATAGAACCAACAAGGTTATGAGGGGGGGTATAAATATGAGGGGCGTTCAAGTCAAACTGGGACTTGTAATGGAATTTCTGGTGAATGAAGGCGTAAAAGCGATTGACATTTACAGCACAATATGGTGATGAGACTCTTCCATCTATCTATTCATTCACTCATCTAGCAACTTCTATAGTCCAACTAGGGACCGTGGAGGCCAGTGGTGATTACCATTGCATTTACTGATTAGATGCTCAGACACACTAATACATTTGAACGGTGCAAACGCTTTAAAGAAGGCCATATATCTGTGAATGATGACCCTGGCTAAGGTCGCTCAGAGCCTACTGCATCGCTCCTGTGAACGTTCAGGATTGATCCTTGAAAATCGACGGATAACTTGTTGCCAACTTGTGGGAACTGTACACACAACCATTCACCAACACCACTTGCACATTACAGGAACTTGGCTGGGAGTTAATGCCACATCCCCGTACCGTCCTGACCTCACTCCAAGCCATTTCCACATATTTGGGCCATTAAAGGGGTTTCTGGGAGGAAAGCAGTTCAGACAAGAAGCAGGCAGTCCCATCAGTGAGAAAACCTTCTACCCTGATCGTATACAAGAACTAGTAAAACACTGGGATATGTGCATTATTGTAGCAGAAGATTATATAGAAAAACAAAGGGAGTTTTTTTTTAATTAGGCGCAACCAAAAGTCCCGCTTTGACACGAACGCCCCTCAGCATGTATCTGATCAGAATGTCTTCAGGAATATTTACGGAGATAGTCATTAATGAAGAAGTGAGCCGGTGTTGAGTCCAGAGCAAGATCATTAAACACTTAACACTTAACCAGATCAATACTCGGAATAAACCGTGCGATAAAAATGAATGAAATTTGCTCACTTTAATTAGAGCCAAATGGAGAGGATGAGGGAAAAAATGTGCTTGATTAGACAGACATGACGCGAGCCAACTGCATCTTTCATAGATGACCTGTGATTGGGTAGTGTTTCTGTGACTTACTGAGGATAGTGAGAGACAGAGAGACAGAGAGAGCGGGAGAGACAGACAGAGAGAGAGAGAGAGAGAGACAGAGAGACAGAGACACACACATAGTGAGAGAGAGAGAGAGAGAGAGAGAGAGAGAGAGAGAGAGAGAGAGAGTAACGCCATCACTCCTAGCCAGAAATCATAGCCAATTCTGCTCCCTTGGCTCCACAGATGGTAGTAGAGCTCAGGTCTTCAATCTCATCAGTAAAGGGTCGGTAAGACTGTAAGCTTTCACTGCAAGCAAATATGACGCACACGTAATAGTTGAATGGAGACCAAGATGAATTAATTAAACCAGTGGACTCAGGTACGGCTCTCGCTTGTTTGGAAAGAAAGCCTGCAGCCAACCAAGTCATGATTTATTTGATCGATTTTTATGTGTTGTGAAGCATGGAAATGTAATCAGTTATAAATGATTACAACATGGTGGGACAATGCTGTCTGAGAAGTACCAGTCTCCCGATATCAGGAAATAATAATGCCTGTTCTGTGTCTTGGTGTTTTTTTTTCTTCATTTCATTTTCTTTTTGTAACACTTGTGTTATATCTGTAACATTCTTTATAACTGCTCACGGTCACACTATTATTTGTATTATTTTTCCTACAGTCTACGTGAGCCTCCAATAACGAACTGGACTCCATATTAACTTAAACACATCTCCTGTTATACTGAACTTCCAGCCTCCTAAC
>JAQMYG010000014.1:12075982-12127732 GCA_030014215.1 Clariallabes teugelsi | reverse complement strand
CACACACACACACACACACACACACACACACACACACACACACACACACACACACACACACACACACACATACTGTACACACACACAAACCACAACTTTCAATATTTCAGTAGTGCTCATAAAGAAGGTCAACATGGGAGCACCATTACAGAAGGAAAATACACCTTTTTCCTTAAATGTTTAATGAAATGATGAAGAATGGTGAAGTAAGATCAGTATAACTAGACCTGTGAAGATGAAAGGATTTATGCCACAGTCTTGACTTAGTGGGAAGCCATTCTATCAAATCCTCCAGTACACCTTAGAATGCTCCTCAGACATAATTCATGTTGGGTATGGGGAAAATGTATTTTCTTTCTTTCTCTCAAATATAATGATGAAATCGTTGTTTATCTGATTGCATTTTGACCTGAGGGCAAAATATCACCATCTGTAGTGGAGATCTTTGAGAAAATCCACCTAGCCTTGTGTCCAAATCCTTGGTATTACAAATTATTACATTATTATTTGTTTTTTCATAAATGCAAATCAAAGATGACGGACATCTTAATGAACTCTGGTATTAATAAATCCAATCATCCAGTGCTAATTTTCTGTTCAAAATTAGACTTATCAGTTCTTTGTATGTAAATGGACTTTTCAGTTTATTCTCCAGGGTGAATCGTGAAGTGTGAAAATTTGTCAGAAAATCTTTTCATTCACACGCTGAATCATAAACATTGACAGCAGTTCAGAGACATGTGCAAACAGCACACTGCCTCATCGAGTACAAGCATGCCAGGTCTCAAGAGAGAGAGAGAGAGAGTCAACACACGCCATATAAACCATGTCATAGCAGTTCAGTCAATACTAAACAAATAAATCACTTGTGGTTTTGTTACCCTTACATGTTAATTTTCTACAGCACCTTTAAACGGATTCAAATGTGCAAATGTACAGCAGATATTATCATTTACAGTTATCACCAGAGATAAAAGAGTGAGCCGGGTATCCAACTTTGCAAAGGTTAACTCATTCAGCCAGGTGTGTCATGCTTGGGGAAAGTACCCTTTGCTCTGATTACACTTCTATTGGTTGTCCTGCTTCCTCCTCAGCCTTCCACCAAACCCTGCAGACCTCACTGCAAATGTTTGTCTTGAGCAAAGAGAGGAGCAGGTGCAGATCTGGCTTCTTTTTGTGTGGAATAGAGAGGGGGGAGCTTAACTGCAATCACACACTGCCATATCTCTGGCACACCCCAGGCACACGTTAGAGCCTGTGGCTGCGTGCTCATGCTGAGCTGTAGCTATAGCTTTTGCTACTGTGTGAAATGGGCTTGGCTTCTAGTTACTTTTGTCTCTGTCATTGTCCATAAAAACTGGATCGGTTTTGCTCCTGTACTGATTGGTGAGGAGACATTAATAGCTGGCGCACTGTAAAAAATAAATAAATAAACAGACTGTTAAGTGTTAAACTAAAGCAAGACAACAAGTCATAAATAGATTTAATTCTACAGTCATTCCATATATTTTTCCCAATATATGAATTTCAATTTCCTGGAATTATTTCATCCTTTAAAGCCTAACATTCTATTGCTGGTCAATGGAAACATTTCATACCATTAGTAACATTAACAATTATGTCTTGCATATCTATTTACTTTAATGAGTGACTGTGGTTGACCTGTGATAACCCAGCATAATCAGGAATTAACACCAGCTTCAGCTACTTAAATGTCTCTGAGACATGTGTACATTTAAAAACGTTCCAACCATTATCACTTTTAAGTCCCTAAAAGCTTCTTTCTGCCCAGTGAGCTTTCTATTCCCTTATGTCTACCAGTAGGATGCATTAAGGAAACCTAATATCATGGGTGATCTGAAAGGGTGCAGGATCCAGCTAGACACATCTTTGTCTTTAACATTGCAGGATAAGCTCTCCAAAGCTATTATTATATCTTTTGTCTTGGATAGTATTGATGTCTTGTTGAGGGAACCCAGAGTGATACGTCAAGAAACTTCCTCTTGCATTGTTTATTTTTTTCATGGCTCATTTTTCCCTATAGAGTTAAATAGGTAAAAATGTAGTCATCCACCCCTTGGATTTTAAAGCCTTAGATCTATTGAACATTGCATTAAACTTTTGACACTTGTCAAGTGTGCAAGATTCTTATATATATATTGAGAAGCATAGCTTTTTTCCCTTTTAAACTCTTTAGGTCATCTATTGTTGTGTAATACAAAAGTTTATTATTGTGAAATGTATATGTCAGGGGAATAACATGAGCAAGGGAAACCGAATGCCATTGAAAGGAACCAAAACCAAAACTGTATTGGAGGTGATCCATGGACAAAAAATCATTTTATTTCACTTGCAGGAAGATGTGTTTGCCGCATGTTTAACTTAGAATTCATTATGTATTATGAAAACCCAAAGATCAATGAGGTGCAACAATAGTTTCTCATTAGAGTGAACTAACCCTCCCAAAGTGTTAATGAGTAATTCATTAAAACCGACTCCGCATGCAAGTTTCACTAAAATTCTCCATTTCAATTCACCTTTTAAGTTGATTTCACTGACTGATCCAACGACATTCCTAACCGCATATTATGTCGCATAACATAGCTCGTTCAAAATTTTCCAATATTTTTAGGGGGGGATAAATCTTAAATTAATTAGCTGGCCTAATGTGTAAGTAAAAGCTTCAGGGTACTGACTAGTTATATTTTGTTTGCCTGAAATCCAAACTGCCCAGGGTTAAAGGTTATCTAATAGAACATAACGTATGGACAAGCTTGTAAGCTAAGAACAACAATACAGACTAAGTATATTATAAGTTCATTATATTTGTTGATGTTTTGACAGGTCATTTCAGCTATGTTTATGGTCTTCTGTCTTCAAATAAGAAAAGA
This sequence comes from Clariallabes teugelsi, assembly GCA_030014215.1. Classification (NCBI taxonomy): domain Eukaryota; kingdom Metazoa; phylum Chordata; class Actinopteri; order Siluriformes; family Clariidae; genus Clariallabes; species Clariallabes teugelsi. The sequence goes on along the minus strand of JAQMYG010000014.1, from coordinate 12,124,841 downwards.
TTGCTTGTGTTCAGTGTACATTAAAAAATCTACTTATGTTCACTAGAAGACTGCAGATTGCTTGACAGCGGGGTGTTTAATTTAGCAGGCTGTAGGATTAGACATCATACATAAAGTTTATACATTCTCAACAGCACATGCCTATTTTTTTGGCAAAAATCTTTAAGAAGAAAAATTAAAATGAAAATCTTGAAAAAATCTGTCATTTTATTGACCCCTGGGTTTTACTGTCTACTGATAATCCTTATTTCCTGCTCTTTTCACTTTTAACCTTGTCACTGCTCATGCCAAACACAACTCCAAGATCTAAACTTGCTAGAATTTTGGCCCGTTACTGTGATTCTCTGCGGCTGGACTTTCTTGCACAGGGGTCTGACCACGTCTGATGGCCGTTGACAGTCAGTCACGGAGCTTCAAAGGAACAATGGAAGCTCTAGATGTGTGACTGCTCAGGCCTTAATCCTTTTAAAGCAGAATCCCATCCGGATCTTTTTCATCCACCCTCACAGAGACATGACTTTTTCCGAGGACTCTGTAATACATCGCATTAGGAGATAAAGACCTCTTGCTTACAACCGTAGCATGCTGACAAGAAGTCAAAAAAGTCACCCTCATTTTATCTTTTTTTCCCCGCTCTTCGAATATCGCTTTCTCGTTGTTTACATTCTTTTCACCTGTAACCTTCACTTTTCACCACTCTTCACTTGTCTGCAGCAAATCTGTTTTACCTACAAATAATTCAGAGGACTTCATGACTGTCTTTTATTCAGTCAGTTAATTTTAAATCCTGATAAACATCCCCTTTCTACAACAACAACAAGAAATAAAAAAAATTATAATAAAAACATCTGGAAATTCCATTGGTTAAGACCAAATTATCATATGTTCCCAGGGGACATGTAAGAGTTTAGGAGGTTTTCCCACACTAGCATTAGTTTGGAATCAAATGGAAACTTTTGACACTTTCAACCTAAGCTTTTAACCTTGAATTCAATGTAAATAAGTCATGTTTATTTAAAATAAAAAAAGCAGATTTGTGGATGGATCTTATACTCCATATACTGTAGACCCATTTTATTTTAAAAAACTTAGCCTTGGTGCACAGTAAAGATGTTATTTGGGAGTGTATAATTGTACTGCTGCTCATAGTAGGTGATGGATTAGAGTATTTTCCTTCATGGCTGCACAGACTACAAGGTTGGCTACCCAGACATCACATCTGCCACTGCCGCTCCCCAGAGACCTCTGGGGCATGGGAACCCACCTCCTCCCTCTCATCTGGGACCCTGTGCTTTACCCCTGCTCACTCTCTCCACTCTCTCACAACATACACCGTCATCATTTCTCATATCACACTCCTACTCGGTTGTTTTTTCACCACTCTCTCTGATCTCACCGTCTCCCCTTAATAACCTCTGTGTCTCTTTATCATTTTCCATTTTTGTCTCCTCCCTATTTCTCTCTCTCTCTCTCTCTCACCATTTCTTTTTTCCACCCACTGCCCCAAGACAGTTGTTATGCAATCATCTAATTGAGGATGTGATATGAAAAACAGACATGGGAATCGCAAGAGTTTTTCCCAGAAACAGTTTCAGCTGCGAAACCCCTCCTGTCTGCAAAGTTGTGGTTTGTGGAGTGTTCATATTAACAGTGTAGTTACACGCCCAGAGATTCAAGCAATATTTGAAAAGTGATGGAACTCTGACAGTAAGTGGAAGAGGAGGTTACAGTTTCTGTTGATTCTCATGCCAGGGATCTGTGAATTGACCTACATTAATGTTAATGTAGAGTTAACCTTTAAGGTTTATACACTGTCTGGCCAAAAAAAGTCACCCATTCAGAATGGTCTAATTATTGGGCTGATATAAAAAAGTACCAAAAACAATTAAAGAGATTTGAATATACTGGAATTGGGTTATGAACTGTCCCACACACTATTACAGCCTGTAAGGGCCATGCCGAATATTAAACTACGTGTGGTGAGAAAATAATATAAAATGGAGAATTATTAAATGCTTAATAAAGATGCATAATAAAAAAACTGACAGAAATCATACTTTTCAGGGTTTAATAGTGAATGTTGTTGTTGATCTTTCAGCTGCTCCAAGAAAAGGGTCTCTACAGCGGACACTTGGTCCACACATACAAGCTTGGCACAGGTTTTCACACCGGATGCCCTTCCTGATGCAACCCTCCCATTTTACCCGGTATGTGGCTGGGATGCTGGCTAGGAATCGAACCCGGGCCTTTCTCATGGCAGGCGAAAAACCTACCACTGAGCCACCAGTGCCCAGGGGTTAATAGTGAATATACAGTAAGAGCATTTCCACATGCACAATGTAATTCTGAGAACTCACAGAATTAACTAAACAGTTGTGTGGCTTTAAGAAAATCACTTGTTAGTGAGACAAATCAGGAAACAGTTAATTCCTTAATTAATTCCTGCTTAATTAGGAAGCACTTAATTATGCAAGGAATCATAAAGATTGGACTTTAGACCAGTAGAAAAAGTCAAGTTGTCTGATTAGTTAAGAGCTATGGGCATGTCAGAGTAAGAAGGGAAGCACATGAAGCAGTGTAGGCATCATGCATAGTGGGCATCATACAAGCCACTGGAAGCAGTGTTATGAGCTGGGGTTGGTCAGTTGGTCAGGTCTATTCTCAGCAACCTTATGTGGCCATAAAATGAAATCAGCTGGTGACCTGAATGCACTTAATGACCAAGGTATAACATCTATTATTATACATTAGCATATTAAGGAAATCAGTTGGGACCTTGCAATAGAATATTGCTTGATTTAAAATGATTCACATTAAAAACATAAAAAATTTTTTTTTCACACATCTAGCATTAAATGTGTGTCCTCAAGATCAGATTACTTGAAGACTTGCAAGCTACAGCAAGTTACTTCCTAATGACCACGCCAATAAGCCTGCTACATTTCCATGAAATTTGATTGAATTAGTATTAGTTTGCCTTGGTATAATTTCGAGTTTGGTTAAATGAACCTTACTTCAGCAGCACCGTTACCCTCAATATTAAAGCTTTTTAAATATTTCACTGTGGACAGTGAACTGCATAAGAAATGCAAAAGATGAACCTGATTATGCTTTTTTATTTTCTTGTAAAACATGCCAAGGGTACAAGGATTGAATTCTACCCTGTTTAAGGTAGAAAAGTTTTTGGAATGCTACCCCAGATTACTGCAGTTCATTTTAGCCCTTAGCAAATCCTAGGCAGAACCAGGTCTGAGCCGTCCATTAGGTTTATACCTGAAAATAATGGTAGTACACTGAATTAACATGGAAGCTAGAATGAAGCTACAGTACAAATGTAGATAAAAATAAATGTCCATGTAAGATTTCAATGGCTTGCTGCATTTGCTCCCCTGTGCAATGTCTCATATTTTATAAATGTAATGGCCAATCTTATAATCGCTTGTTGGCTCAAATTCTTTTGATAAGTTACAGGTTATGTTGTTATCAAATTTGCTAGTGCGGGTTTAAATTACGATTACTCATAAAGCCTCAACAGCTAATGTTAGCTGTAGGTTTATTATAATATTTGCAATTTCTAGGGATATTTACTATATATACTGTATATTTGTACATGCTTTCGTATAGGGATAAATTTGGTATGGTCGTAGGGAAATTGTGCTAGTTAGCCTAATTTGGGCCAAGCCAGGCATATTCACAGTGCCATCTTGGAGAACTGACTTTTATTAAATTTAGTATAAACTGTGATTCTCTTTAAAAAATGCTGGCACAAAACAACCCATTAAACATAGTAAAATAAATATAAAAACACTTTTTTGTATTTTTAAAATCACTTTTTGCAAGTAAAAGCTCAATGTTTGCTTTTTATTTTAATTTAAAAGTACTCTAACCACAAATCTACTGGAAAGTCACTTTAGGTCTGATATAGCCATTGCTTTACCTATCTTCTGCTGCATATCAGGTGTAAAGTGCTTTTCCAATAGACTAGTGATTAGAATACCTTATACTAGTTCAAGTATAGAGTTAAATACTATTACTGTAGTTTGAATTTGAGGACCACTTCAAAATTTGTCTGATATACTTTTTAGCTAAAAGCAGTGCACAGTAAACAGCTGTGCTCGTTCAGTTAGTTCAGAGGAAAAGGCATTTGAAAAGTATTTTTAAAAAATGTAAGGCATTTATGCATGACCTTTTTATGAGTGGGGTCTAAAAAGCAACAAGGACTGCTTTGAAATGTTTGTATCCTGACCTAGCAATTGAAAAAAAAAAAAAAAAAGACTGTAGAGATGAATGCTCAATGCAACTCATGATCTTTTACAATTCAAAGTGAAATAGGGAAGGTATGCTGCACTATTTTGAAAGACCACTGGGACATGTGGTTTAGTTAGAGGCTCCGTTTGTTCTAGTCAAGTTATGTGAATTGTGTGGATAAGCTCTTACTGAGGGTCCAGGCAAAAACATTGAAATTTTAGCTCATACTGATATCTTATCTTATCTTAACTGAAATTCAGTTATCAGAGGGGGTGTGGCATTTACCAATACAGACTGCATGATTCTGAAATATTGCATGTATGTACTATTGCTTTCAGAACAACAAGGGCAAGTAAACTGAGTGTTGGGGTGCTGTCAGTGCACCTTTTCATCACTCACCAAACACAAGATTCTGCTCAGTGCTCATAGTCTCGCCAATTATTTCCAACTTTTCACTTAACTGCAAATTAACTCAGCTCTTAAACTGCATATAATGTCCGACATTTGTGCTCTTGGGTTGGCTCCTTTTTCACAGAAGTAGGAGAATTCTGATTAAAACCAATCATTAAGCAAAAGATGGGATTTTTTGAACAAATCCATATTTTTATATCTTGCTTCTCTGAACGCTACTGTAGAACCAAGAGGCAGCCTCAGGTTCTGAAAAATTAAGCCAACATGGACATGCCAAAACATTCAGATCCACTGGCTGGAGTCATCTTGCTAAAAATGCTGCCTGTTAAAATGCTCAACATTACAACAGGAAAAAAAAAAACATGTTTACAGCATGGTGAAAAAATAGTTTTGATCTTGGGGGATTTTTATGAAACTCATCAGTTAAAATTATATTAAGCCATACAGTTATGCATAATTAGGGTTGTGCTAATTTGAGTGCCAGCAGGTGACAATGCAGGTGTCAAATTGCTTGTTGTCATGATGCTATCCATCACTTTGGCTAACCAGCTAACTGAAAAGTTTAACTTACCACAAGAAATGTAGGAGTTGACACCAGACTCCATGTAGGCTACGAATGATGAATTCACTCAAATGTATTAGCATATAAATTAAGGTTATGCACCTTAGCATTTAAAGCTAAAACTGTTGTTCTTATTGTTCTTGATGCACAACAGCTTTAGCACTACTCAACTGCAGTGGATAGTTCTGATCTACTCTGTATAAGTTATCTGTGCGTTAGCTAACGACAGTTTACTGCTGTTTTCTTCCCAGCGGTGTGTCGTACACATCACGTATCTCAGGAAACCAGACCCCTACTCCATGATGGGGGTTCTCCCATTTTACACAGATATTGTCTTGCCCATTTCACTACCTCAGTTTTACCTCTTGGATTAAATCCAAGTATAGAGTGGCCCACAGATCTTGCCTCTGTTTCTTTTATACTAAATGCTGAGGTGGAATGACGGCGAAATATTCACGGTTTGAACAGGGCTTAAGACAAAACATTGAATATCCAATTGGAAATATCTGCTCTGTTCAACCTTTTGTGTAGAAAACCAAATTGAATTGAGTAAGGTCAAAATAATATAAGGTCCAAAAGATTGAGATAGTTAGATGTAGAGTAACTGAAGAACACAAGTCCTTCTTCAGCTGTGCAGCTGTGTCTAGTACCTACGTATAAATAAAATGTTATTAGTTATTCAAGTACTGTTAGTATTGCTTTTGTTCTTTGAGCTGGTTGTACATCTGCTGTACCTCACCATACTTCACTCAGCTAATGTGCTGAAATATAGCTGTATCAGTTAAAGAATTTGGTCATTTAGAGAAATTTGATAAATAAATGTGCTTTCTCACCTGTTTCTTACAAGCTTATGAGAACAGCTGGATGTCCATCAACACCCCCACTACCCCTAAGCCTGTCACTGCTTTTCCTTTAGGAACATCGAAACACTGAACTCTGAACACATGGGCAAGCAGTTAAAGTAGTGTTTATCTGACCCTATGGACACAGCATGTTCTACATAAATGTTGTCTTTCAGTCCATTTTCTTTTTTTTAATTAAGTAATACATTCTAACTAAGATTCTGTGGACTTTAGTGCTATACTGTAGTTTATGAATAGTGTTTTTAAAAATAATAATTGATATATTTGGTTTATTTAGGATTATTAGAATGCACAAAAGGGAAAAAATTGTTTTCTCTTTCCCAGGCCTTGGGGAATTTCAACCCCCATTAAGTCTCACAATTTTACTGACGGTTTTGCATGTGTTTGCATAGCACAGGATTCTTAGCAAGCGAGAATCATTTATACAACAAATAAGGGTTTCATCCTAAGTCTGTTAAAAGTCTGTTAAGTTACAATAACAGCAACAGTCATTAACCAATAACCATAACAGTCATTTAAACGAAGAACATCTCAAAGTTCTTGTCTGTTTACTGTAAACAGACATGTGCTGTGAGTTATCATTTTCCACCCATGCATCTCGTTCCCAGGCGCTGTTGGAATGCAGCTGCTGAACCAGTCGAAATGAGCTGGGAATGGCGAGATCGGGTTGGACGATGAGCATGCTTCGCTGCTCAAGGCTCACGTGCTTTGTTTCAAGGTGAGTGATAAGATATGATGCCAGGTGACAGGTAAGGGAAATCCGAGATACACACATACACATAGCCTGTAAATTCAGCAGTTTAGTTCTGCACTCCTAGTGGGAAATGCAAAAGAAAATGACCAAAAATAAATAAATAAATAAATAAATAGGGTCCACACAGACACTGCTGCTTTTATGACCCCTTAGAACATTCTTCTTCATTTCCAACTGTGTTTTACATAATTACTTTGTTTGTGTGTGTAGACTGAGAGTATGCAAAGTATCTGCTGAGAGCGAATGGACATGTTGACATGCTCTAAGCTAGACTGCTGTGAATGTTTGCCTGCTTCCTGTAGCTTAAGTAGGATGAAATCTTGATTCTTTCCCCATGAGATCTTTAAAGCTATGGACATTTCTTGTTGACTATAGCCCTAAAAGCCCAAGAAAGCTTTCAAAAGCATAGACTGCATAGAGTTTTGAAAGCTATGGAACTTTCTTATATTCACATAACAGTGTCTGGTATGTCCTCAAAAACAACTAGACATTGTTTTAAAAGAACTGCTCACCTAAACTTTATAAGAAAGAAGGTAGATTCGGGAACATAAATGAGCTCTTTGTCTTTCTTCTCACCATTTCATTCCCACCCTCCTCCCATATTGTAATTTTTGTTCCTTTGTGATTTCCTATCCCTTTGTGATTTCCTTAGCCAGACTTCACACCTCCTAGACGAACATGAAAAGGCCTGAAGTAAGTCGACAACTAAAATTGTCATTGTTTGTCCAGTGTCACTGGAGACATTTGAGGAGCCTGTGAACCTCATGGACTTGTGTTTAAGAATTTGAACATATGAAAAGGTCTATGTGTAGTTGCTAGCCTGTTGTAAATGGATGAGAATTAGTCCAGATAGGTGTTAATAAATAGGTGAATAAAGTACATTGGAAATTAGTATTATCACGAATGTGTTGTGTACGTTTGCTTTGTCCATACAATAAATGAGGAAGGACATGAACACTTTTGATCTCCTGGTAAAACACTGTGTGTGTGTGTGTGTGTGTGTGTCAATAGGCTTTGGGACAAAGTGGAAATGTGGTCATGGAAATAAAAGCACTGGCTTCCTGTGGATATAGGATGCATTTTTAGACACTAAAAGCATTCTCTTTATGCTCGCTGCAATACGGCACAGGCCCTGGAACGATTTCATGAGTGTGGTGTAAATACATTATAGTGCTTTCACTGCATATTAAACATGAAAGCTATATCAATATAACTCAATACCATAATTGTTTACATATCCACTGACTGTCTACTTTAATAAGAACACCTGCTCATGTTTGCAGTTATCCAGATACATAACTAGTCAGTCACCTGGTATTTTGTAATCTTCTGCCTAGGTTTATATATTCTGTGCCCACAAGATTTACAAGCTGTGCTGTTTGAGATGCTTTTCTGCTTACCACAGCTGCAAAGAACTGTTATTAAAGTAGAGTCTAGATATTCTTATCTAACCTCGCTCACAAATAAGGCATTCTGTAAGCAAAACTGGATTTTTGTTTTTTTCTTTACACCATTCTTTGTGATTGCTATGTGTGAAAATTCCAAGTGATCATCTGTTTTTGAAACACACAAACCAATCCATCTGGCACAAACGATCACGAAGACACATTTTCTCCACTGAAGTTTAATATGAAGCTCTTGACCTACAGTATTATTGTGTAAACACAATGTGTTTGATACATTGTGCTGCTGCTACTGTACATAATTGGCTGATTGGATTGCTATACGACCAAAAAGTTCCTATTAAAGTGGAAGTTCCTACAGTATGTTGCTATTAAAATGTCTGGTAAAATTTTTTATTGTATTCTAAATTATAGATGACCGGGAAATGGCCAGTAATTATTATACAGTATTTTAAATTAAATACACACATACAGATAAAAAGGCAGAAGGTTCCATAGCAGCAAACTCAAGGTCAAGTCGAGTCATTCCAGCATAGCAATTTTGTTTGTAGGTCATTAGCAAAGTCCCAGAACTCCATAAGCTTCTTCCCTACAATTAAGTTGCAGACATTTACCCAAAATACGGAAGCAATTATTTATGATCCATGATGCTTAGCTTTCCTCATACAAAATAAAAGTCAAGAGGCCGTTCTAATTTATTTTAGAAAAGAGGACGTTAATTTAACCTTCAAACCCAGTCTATATGTATGACTGAACAAAACAAATAAATAACTAATTAACTAGCAAAATAAGTGCCTGCTAACAAAGTCATTGAGGTCCAGCTGACCTATTTTTGTATCTGCATGGAATGCTTTCACAGCTCCTTGGAGATGCCCTGGTAATCATTATTGTCTGGCTCCAACTTGATGGATTTTATGACTAAATTCAGCTGAACCTCAAGTTTATAGTCAGGAACTGAAAAAAATTGCACCAGACCACCACAACTAAAAGAACTTAAAACAAAAAGACAAGATATAGATAAGCAGGAGGGCTGAGTGGTGCTACTGTTGTCTCAAGGGAGTCATGGATGGAAAAAAAGGCCAAATGGTTCCCAAACAGTCCAGCAATGACTGTGTTTTTCCTCAACATCGCCTTCTGCCTTGATATCAGTGATTTCGCATTGCCTGATATTTACTCTGTCTGTCACAACTGAGGTCCCTGAGAAAGTTCAAAAGATCCTGAAGGAAACTACAAATCAGCCAAGTCTAAGAATAGAGTAAGCTCTATTCATATTGTCTTTATCGTTTAATGCTTTACTGTTTTTCCCAAGTGTTTTCATACTACTGATTGTGGAAAGAGAATGAAACACAAAAGCTGCTGCTGGTTTTACATGAAGAAGATCAACAAGGGAGCAATTGTGTGGCATAAAATAATCTAATCTGCAGACTAGAGTTTTATTGTTATTATAACATTATGCAAGGTTGTGGTAGGACCAAAAACATCCTCTAAGGCATTGGTGAAATATATCAGAGAAAATGACAACAGTACAATGCAAGATTATCATCAGACATGTAATGCAAATTAGGATAAAACGTAACATTCAGACAACGTAAAAATTTCTGAATTTTATATGAATTTTTATTGACTGGCATGCAAAACATGGACAATTCTAAAAATAAAAAATAGCGTAAATGTTACAAACGTATATGCGGCGGTAGCTGATATTAAGCAATATCAGCACTTTTCAGCTAAAACCTGTGCACTTTCACAAAATTGCTGGTGGAAACCTATCTAGGAGGCTCATGGATGGCATCAGAAAGGTCACAAGAGCAACAATGAGGTCATGCAGCCCGTGTGGGTGTGCCAAGAGAAGGACCTGCATTAAGAGATGCTGGGCGACACAGGGTCTACACTGTGAACCTTCACACAACCTCCTTTTAAACAAAAGGGGGAAGTGTCTCTGTGTGACTGGCCCCAAGTGACTTCCTGTTTGTGACTCTGTGGCCAAAAACAGAGCCAGATACCATGTTGTTCGGCAGTTTGGACAGCGGTGGAGTGCTGTAGTGTTGCCGGGTGTCTCTCTACACGTCGTCTTTCGCCGTCTGTAGGTGGAGCGTCACAATGCTGGGAAGCAGCTGGCCCACTATAAAAGAGACAAGTGTGTGTTTTTGTATGCAATCAGTAGTGGACCCTAAACAAATGTTTTGTTGTGATATGTGATTATGTGACTCGTCACTCATTGGTCTGATATGACATTAGATCAGGTCTCTGTTTTTGCATCACTCAGTCATTCATTATCGTAGATTCATTATGTTAAACATTAGACAAGCCACAGAGCATTGTATGATGAATGTAGGGGGTTGTGGGTGGTGGTGGAGGGGGCAGGATGTATAAATCAATTGTTGATTCACTGAGGAAGCTATAACGCTACAATAGAACCACAATGGGACATTGTACCAATTTCAGGTGGTCACGAAAGGTCTTGAATTTGTTACTCAAAGGCCTTAACAAATGATTGAAAACATTTTGCCTAACCTCAGTTGAACGAGAAAGTGATGAGTCGCTAGAAAATATGTTTTTGTTGAAATGACTTTTCAGTGGAAATGAAAACTATTTGGTTAAGATAAATAGGGTAATATATTGCTCCTGAGTTTATAAATTCTTGGGAAATTTGCTCTACAGTCCAAATTTAAGTGGTTTTCTAATGGAATAAATAAAACCTCATTTTGTGAAGCATCAAATTCGAAATCAGAATCAGATTAATTTTACTGCCCAGGTATACATGTATGCACTCAGGATTTGTCTCAGGATCTAAAATTGGTAAAATATAGATGCAAAAACATTTGGGTACTGTGTATACTGTAATGCAGGGAATCCAGTACAACAAGGTAACGTTATAAACAAGTTAGTAACTGTCCACAACTGTCTTTGTATGTGACATTTTTTTATTGTATTATTTGTGCTGATTTATTGTATCATATTATTTCTGTTCTGTTTAGATTGTTCGTATTTGCCCAACATACAAAGACATAAATATGTATGTAAACTGTTTATGTAAAATGTAAATGTGCTAACTAAATTACTAAACTAAACTACTAAATTAAATTACTAACTAAATGACTAAACTAACTTAATGTATGGGGTATTTAACAACAAATAAACAAACAAAACCCATCATAGCGAGTATATTCCGAGCTGGGAAACATCCAAAGGATGTTTATAGACATTAAATTCACAAATGTTGAAGCAAAAATTGAGTAGGAGGCTGATTTTAATGTTCTTGCCCGAGCCGTATAACCATTAAAATCTGTTATAACACACACACAGCAAAATGCCCAGTATTGAATCAACCCAAAGTGTTAATTCGAGCATGCCACAAACTACTGTACAATTAAGAGTAACTGTTTTTTTTTTTAAACTATGCTAACAAACCATGCACTAACCTTAACATTGGTCTTTTGGATGATTAGCCTTAGTTTCTTAGCCTGCAAGTTGTGGAATGCATGTGGCTGCACATCACTGCATCACAGGATCCTGACCAGTGTAGAGTGTTGTTTTTGCAAAAACTCAAATCCTTTCTACATATGAAACTCCTCTCTCCTTTAACCCTATGACCCTGAAACGTGAGGTCAATATTGGTGATTCAGCAATGGTGTGAACATAGGAACTTTCTTCTACTCCAAATGGCACCGTATCCAGTCTTCACTTAAGCGTGGAACTTGCATTCAATTAAAAGCATGGCAGAACAACACTTAAATGTAAAGCATGAACATACATGTGTCATGTAGAATACTATATGAAGAATATGAATATGTAATAACCATGATAACAGAGCTGTTGTTGGTTGGAAGTTACTGATGACCTGTTTAATTCACATCCTTCCTTTTGGCATTATTGAAATTGTTTTTTTTCCTTTGCTTCTTAGCTTCCCAAAGCGACACAATGTCTCTGGTACAGACTGGGACTCTTCTCTTTAATGCCATTGTTTTTTTTCCCCACAGTGTATATTATATTTATCATCTCTTTTGTGGCTCTAGTGCTCTGTTATCAGAGTTATTTTGAATTTTTTTACCTGTAAATAATTCAATAACTACAGCAGTCTAAAAGCAATTCTGTCCAATGGAGTTTTTCGTTCATTAGCTTTACAAACGAAAATGTCTCTATCTGCATCTGTACATACCCATCTACCAAAACAAGCCATGGCTAATGTATGTAATGATAATAATAAAGCTGTGTTACTGATATACAGTACAGACTGGCTGAGGATTTGCCCCAACATGTCTTGAGGCAACATCTGCTGCTGTCTCTAGTAACTCCACCCACTGTTTGGATATTAATAAAGCAAAAGCTAAAAAACCTTTACTATGCAGTGCATTGTTTCTAAAAGAACATTATAACTTCAATGTATGTTTAGCCCTCCTAATCTGTTTCTCAATAGTCAGACAGCTCCAGATCATAAATCAGGCAGTACATGAAGGACAAAAACATGTGGAATGTAGCTAGATAAATTAAATATGAGATCATGGCAAAACTTCTTTTTTATGTATTGAATTGATGTCTTATTGCAAGGAACATTCATGTTTTTTTTCTCCATTTTTTTTTTAATGTTCCCTAGTCCTTGAAAACTTTTGCTCTTTACTGTATATTTTCCAATAATCTCAGAGGATAGTCTTTTTACTGTTGTTTAAGCTATAAAAAGAATAAGAATCCTAGATCAGCACTACATGCTTGGCTTATGTAGCCCACGAGATGACAGATGAATGCCAATCAGAAATACTCTTTTTTTTCCTTGTCATTTTTTCCCCCTAGCACATGCTTGTGTCTCCGAAAACCTTTGCCTTTTAAGCATGACTCCTTTTAAGATTTTCTGCCTAAAGTGTTGCCCAGTTCAGTACTATAATGGAGTATTGTATTTTATAAACATTGTTTGACAATGCAAAGGTAAAAGTCACACATATCTTTTGTTGGATTTTTAAATATAACAGTACTATCTACAGTATAGAATTGTTTAAAACAGCACAATCTGACTAACAAGTCTGTTTGTTGGTTGGCCTTGCTGTAAGAGGATTTATTTTTTCAGAAGAAGAATGTCTGTGTTGTTTTATTGATTATCTGTAAAATGTCAATTTAATATGTCTTATTCCTTTTCTATAACTATAGAGCAACTATAACCGAGAATAATTTTAAGCAATTTCCCTCTGGAATTAATAAAATTCTTTGAATCTTTGTATCTATACATAACTATCTTCAAGAATTATTAAACGGGGGCAAGGGTTGCAAAAGCACAAAAAAAAAAATCAATACTAGTGATATTATTACAAATGTATTTTACTGGATGCTTTATGTAATTGCAGTTAATTAGTAAGGTTACAGTGCACATAAACATCAATAATTGATTTTTGTTAATTGGGAAGAAGATACAAATCGATTAATGATTTTAGCGAGTTTGTTGTACAAAGAATGGGTATGATTTTCTTTAAAATGTAATGTTTAGCCACAACATTATAATTGAGGACAGAATAAGACAAAACATGCAATTTTGGCAGAAGGTTGTGAGGATGTCATAATACAAAAATGGATCTTAAAATTTAACTTTAATTTAACGTCAGTGGTGGATGTTGATGTTTGATGGGAATACAGGCCATGTCTTACAGCTTTTTTAGACAGCCCATGGCCTCAGCAGAGGCATGAATTCAAAGGCCCATATATCCTTCTGAGGCCCCACACAAAGGAGCAACTTCCCAAGTTGAATACATAAGTTGAAATTTACTTTTAAAGACAATGCGGGTTATGACACGCAACACAGCAAAGTGAGACTGCTGTTCCAGATAGGATGACAGTTCTCACACTTCTGATCCCAGCGTGCAGTGTGAGAGCTGTTTCTGCATGTCTGTACACAGTTCTAATTATCTCCCTATCATGGGTGCCACCTCTACAATCAGCCTCTTTTCCCAGGCCTTCAGGCCATGCTGCCTCCAGAGATGTTTCCCACACTGCCTGCAGTTACCTGCAGCTTTTTTGGCACCTGCCTACACACACAAACACACACCCTGAGGGAATGGTGCCAATTTGGAAAACTAAATGAATCAAGAAGGAATCCATCGCCTCGGGGTGTTGAAACTGCTTGTCACACCGTATACTTACTCAAAATAGAGTAAAAGCAATTTACCTTACTCGTCACAACATGGGAAAGGGGTTAAGTCATGCTTTTTTACAGTCACACAAGAAGACTTTATAAATTATATAGGCTATTACAGTACATCTGAAAGAGCATGAATTTACTTTAAATAACGAGTGCATTATGGCCAACATAATGTGGTCTGTGACCTACAATTTTAATATTGTCTGCACTTTGTGACATTTTTATATAAATGCATTTGACATTCGGGCAGTTATATATAATATAAGTATGCCATCTTCTGTGTATTAAAACATAAGTGCATGCAAGTCAGAACTTTTCAAATGTTGATATTGCAACTAAAAGTAGGCTTAGTGAATGTGCAGAACTGCTTTCTTGCACTGCTTAATCATCCTTATTGAAGCCTTTACTCACTCTACTTGCCTTGAAGATTGGGTAATTGAAGGTGGGGCTCTATACGACTCTGTGTTTGCTGATAAACTCCTGAAACTTTTCCTGTGCCAGGCAGCATTCTTCATCTCATAAGTTATGGTTTATCTGTCCTTTAATATCATTGTAGTCTCAAAAAATGAATCAGAGATTAAATCCCTTATCTGAACACAGAACCTATTAACAAAAAAACTGTATGATACGAGCTGGTCAGGGGATTTTGAAAGTAACATAGTGTATGTGCATAGTGTATAGTGTAATGCTTGAAGCGAACTCTATTTTGAAATGATCTTTTTTAACAGCTTTTAAGAATTAAGTAAGTCAAAATGGTATCTCAAAGATTTGTGGATATAAGACCCATCAGGATCATGGTAGCATTCTGGAGCATTATGTAGCTTTGGTGAGTGAGCACTTTTGTAGCATTACAAAGAAAGCCTTACAATGAGCTTTACTGTAAATACTGTACACCCATGCTCATCAGGAGACAGTGAAGCATAGCTTTAGGGTCCATGATTTTGTTTTCTTATATTGGTGGAAATCAAATCCAAACATTAGTATATTTACAAATGAGTAAACATTGATTATCCGGCATAAAGTAGGCATATAAAGAATGTATTGTGATGAAGTTTCAAGAATAAAATCCTATCAGTCTCCAATAAATAAAAAATGTATTACTGAACACAATTAAACAATGAGATCTGAATAGTTCTGAATAGTTCGATGATGTTCATAAAAGAGTTCTTCTCTCAGAGAGTTGTTTTATCCCTAGTAAAAGTGTTCCTTGGCTGTAAAGATTTCACAAAGCTCTGATAGTTAGATGGTTAGATAGTTAGTGACACATTTTATTCTCCATTTACATTTGCATGCATTAGTATTTTTTTGGTGTTTGGACACAATATGATACATTCAACACACCCTAGGCAGGTTAGTACTATGGGGGTAGAAATAGTATGTGGATGCAGTTCAGGATGCATTTAACATTTACCTTTATATATTGGGAACGCCAATTAGCTTAATCTGCATGTTTTTGGATTGTGGGAGGAAAACCCTAAACCTGAGTAAACCACGTAGCCAACATACTACTACGACCAATAATAATATGCACTTAAACGATCCCAATATCCACTGAATGCTGTAATAACTGCATTTTTAACATTAATATTGAGAGTTTCGTTGCTACCGTACACTGTTTGCTATCCGAACACGTGACAATAAAACTTGTGGATTTCCCGCTTCTGCGTTTTAAACGGTTCAACGCGCGTGAAAGGGGCGTGGTTTTCCCACTGCCTCCGTGTGTGTGTGTGTGTGTGTGTGTGTGTGTGTGTGGAGTAAAGGAGTGGAGATGAATAGCTGTTGTAAAAGCGCTGAGGCGGAGGGAGCTTTGAATCCCACTCACTGACAGTGCTAAGGCGAGGTCACACGCGCGCGCGGAGGAAGAAAAGCGCCATATCTGGATATAATCCTCTATTCTCTCTCTCTCTATATATATATATACATATCTGTCTATCTATCTCTTTCTCTCCGTGTGTGTTTTTCCCTTTGAGCGAACCCAATGTTGGATATATGTTAAAACGCGGAAACGTACAGCTCCCATAAGAAGGAATGCATCTTTTCCTCGTGAAACTGATTGGTGTGATTTTTCCGCTGATTGCCCTGACGCATGGTAAGGACAGCACTCCAAAATCATTACCTCTTCATGTTATTTACACATTTTGCACATCGGTGTAAGAAAAATAACTAAATAAACAAACGGATGTGTATCTCATGCAATTTAGATTTACAAAAATGAATAGTAAATACAAGAAGAGAAAATATCCAAGTGGAAAACCACTTGTTGCGCGCAGGAGGAAAGTCAATCAACGGGGTGTGTGTGTGTGTGTGTGTGAGACTCTAAAACTTGACCTTAAAAGTTATAATAGGATGGAATGTACTTAAATCTATAATAATAATAACAATATGTTTAACTTCATATAGACACTGAGCATCAGGTGAGTGTAAATCACATAACGGTTCCTGTGCGCTCCGCTTAACTTTATTCTGCATCAGACTTATAACACTGGTGTGTCGCTTTGTTTGTTCATATCTTATTAATAAATAATAACTGAACAACAATAACAAAAACAACTCACTAGTGATTATTATTATGAATATTAAAAACAGTGAAAAAAAGGAACTGGTGAGGGTTTCGGTGTGACTTGGTTCACGCGTAATGGAGTTTCTTTTCTCATCTGTAAGCTGTAGCTAAATAAGAAGCTAACCAGTACACACCACTAACATAAGTAAAATGTGTAACTTGGACTCTTAAAAGAGAAATTACTAACTTTTTTGTTTGTAGTTTTAATATGTGTCTTATTTTCTCTTGGAAGTGTACCTTTTTAAAATGATCACCTTTTAGAGAAAGTTGGAATGTGAACTAAACACATTTTTTATTTAGATAGATAGATAGATAGATAGATAGTAAAACCACTTTAGCACAGTTTGGTAAAGTTTCACAGAAATGGTTTAGCAGGTCTGTGTTAACAACCAAAAATAGCCTCATACTGGACAGCCTGAAGAAGGACCAGAGCAATGCTCTGTTCAGACTTCCCTGTCACCAAACCTCTCTTTAAGGTGTTAGGAGTCACACTTTTGTCCCATCTTTTAAAAAAAAATTATTATTATGTCTCTGGGCTTCATGCCATGTCATCTTCATTCCTTTCCAACGAACTGATTTACTTATAAATGAAAATTCATTGTAACTGGGAGGGTAAACAAATATCATCATTACTTTTGTCCCCTTTCTCTTGAGCAAGCCTGGGAATTTGGCACATATGTGATTTTTTTTTTTTTTAACCAGTATGGGCAGTGTCTCTTGTTCTCTTCCTGACTGTCTTGTGCTTGCAGGTCTGAAATGTTCTGAGAAATGCCAAAACGGAGGTACGTGCGTGGCTACTGCAGATGGAAGAGGAGAATGCAAGTGAGTGGAAATCTCAACAAATGTTTAAAAATGAGGACGGAGTCTACCAGTTGCGTCACACCAATGCTGAATTTCTTGTTTGATGTCTTCAGTGACAGACTTGGCGAATTATGTTGTTAGTCTTACAGTAAACAATAATAATAATAATAATAATTCATTAATAATATACATTTTTGGAAAAAAGAAATGGGTTTGTAAAATCTTTGGACTTCTAATATGCATCTTTCAAGTTTGAACACAGTGTTTGTTCAAAATGATTAAAGTTAATGATTGCACCAATTTTTTATAAGGTGAATTTTTTTAGGTACACAACAAACATCTTCATTGGTCAAAGATTTATAATAAAAGTATAAAACAGTTACAAAGACAAGAAGATAAGGTACAATTTGGTTCCTTTTTTTCTGAGAGCGTACCCTGGCAGTTAGAAAAAAAAGTGTCTGGTGACATGCCTAAGTACTACTTATTTAACCAAGGCCCTACCTGTTTTTGTAATGCTTACACACGTTCCCAAAGGGAAAACATGGCCTACACTAGCCAATGAACGGGATGATGGTGATGATGTTGATGAAGGGAGGGGAATTTGGCTTTCTCTTGTCTTGCTGTTTGTGCCTCTTCTCTAACAGAAGTCTCAGAGACGTTCTAAGCCCCAAATCTTGTTTCTCTTTTCTTTTATGAAACGACAGCTGGGGTTTGCCAGAAACTCAGCATCCATTGTTCTGCCATCTAGATTAATTCTGTGTGACTAATCTGTGTCAGGCTTCCCAGAATGCCTATAGCCCCCCCCCCCATGCGGCCCTGTCCCCGCTTGGGTGTTTTGTCCAGTTTTGAATGGCTATTCTTTGATTTATATTAGAGGGACAGATGGCAGTAGAGTGTAATTGGACTGGATGTTTTCATAATTGGCAACAATTGAGTGGACGAGTATAAAAAGTAAACCGCCCTAGAGCACATACCTTCACTCTCCTGATTAGAATGGGGGCCAAAAAAATGTTGTTATGAAATCGCTGTTGGCTGTGAGATGATTTCTTACTGGGGTTAATTTTGATTGTTTTTCTGTGCACACTTGAGATACGAATGTGGGCTTGAGTTTCAAGGAGTTTGGCTGAGTTCAGTAGTGTCTTCTTTCTTGTTATCAGCAAGTTATCAGCGTAACTGGTTTGAAATAGGGACTGCGGCAATGTTTGTGGCCTCCTTTAGAGGGCCTTTCTCTCACGGGGCCATGCTGGCATGGGGCCACGTCTTAATTCTGTCTGGCAGCCTCCCTGCCGCAGTCGAGCCACAAAGCGACCATTGTGGCCGGATACCCTCAGACTCCTCTAATTAAGCATGGAGATAGGATGAGGGCTGATCCTCCCGCCCTGAGATGCTTGGTAACCATGTCTGCTGCCTTTTGTGTATTATTTGACAGCTGAGAGTGGACAGGCCACTGGGCCTGCAACGTGTCTGTCCAGCCCTCGCATGCAGCAGGTTCACAGGTCAGTTTTGACCACCCCATGCTGCTATCAGATGACTCCATTGTGCATGCCCTGAAAAAGCTTGGGGACACTCTTTATACTCATAGCGCGTGGTTTAGCTTCGGCGTGTGGCAATTGAATATTTGTTGAAATTTAACCAAAAAATGTTAGTCTTCCAGAAATAAAAGCGATGATTTTTGTAAATTTTGCTTTGACAGGTTGATGGCAGACTTGATTTATAAAACTAGCCATATTTAAATGTTTGGAAAGTTCATACCATTCCTAAACATGTGATTTTCCTCATTTCTCTCCCGAGAGCCAGTATGATGTGTGTGACAAATTGTTCTGACACTTGCTTAAAGGGGTCATTATAGCTATTTACACATTCATGAATAGCCAGGAAACCAGTACAGGAATGAGGTTTGCTAATGGCTATTTTGGTCATGCAAACCATGAGCAGCATTTTTGCCGCATTTTCAACACAAAAACAGGTTTCTGAAACTAACTGTGGTCCTACAGCTGCTTCTTTGGTAACAGTTTCTTTTCTTTAGCAAGCCCAACTGTTTTGTCAGGTTGAGGTGTCTTTGAGCCAGCATTATACAACAGTGTAGAGATCTGCGGCTCATGCTTTACAAACTGTGCCAGAAATGCCAAGGGTACAAGTCTAGTGCTCAGCAGCTGGTGCTCAGAGAGGCAGTACTATCTCAGAAAGCCTGGACAAAGCCAAACATCTGCCTTGCTGAGAGCAATGGAAAGCAGCTACAAGAACAGTGGACAAGGGAGAAATGGCTGATTCATACGAGCTCAGTATCTGACGAGGAGATGAAAGAAATGTGGGTTTCAAGTGGATGTAGAGGAGTAGATGAACCTCAACTTGGCAAGCACTGGACACCTCAAAAAGCTAACAGACTTCTGCTCTACAGAGCTACAGTATGAGCTTTGCTCAGAAGGATGAAGTGTAGATCCAGCTGCAAATACTAGCTGAAGGTTAAATTGTTTAGAATGCTGGTGAATCCACTGCAGGTATCACTTCTGAATCTCTATTGATAACGCCAATAATAGTTCTGTGAACCCTGATTAAGAACGAATAGTTATGTTACAATGGTGGGATCCGGTCATATTTTACTCAATGCTTTTAAAAATATATTTAATGACATAGGGTAAAAATATAAACCAGGCACAGATTTTTTTTTTACATTTACATTTATTTACATTATTGACATTTATTATTACATTTAATTCTTCACAACATATTTGATTTAAGATTTCACCGTTAATTACTAAACATTTTCAAAACTTTTATTTTATTATAACATTACTATGGGGGCACGGGGGGCGTAGGGGTTAGCACTGTGGCCTCACACCTCCAGGGTCAAGGGTTGAGTAGTGCTTCAGGTTTGTGTGCGTGAAGTTTGCATGTTCTCCCCGTGCTTGGTGGGGTACCTCCAAAAAACTGTCAGATTAGGTTAATTGGCGTTCCCAAATTGCCGGCTGTGTGTGTTTGTGTGCGCGCCCTGCGATAGACTGTTCATGGTGTAATCCCGCCTCATGCCCAAAGTCTCCTGGGATAGGTTCCAGGCCCCCTGGAACCCTGTACAGGATAAGCGGTATAGAAGATGAATGAATAACACTATTATCGGTGTTATATAGCTATAGAGTTCAAAATGGCTGCAAAAACTCACACACTGAAAAATTCCAACATTTGAAAACAGATATAAAAGAAAACGTGTATTTAAATAGGATATGTACAAATGTAAACCTCTTTTTCAGTCACGTTTTTTTAATCTACACACTACTGTAGATGACTGGATGACAAAATGTCACTTAATGACAATTCAAATACAGAGGAATTATCACACGATCAACAGCTCAACTAGCAGGGCTGATAGATCATAACAGCCGAGTTACTCTCTGGCAACATTTATGTTATGTAATACTCTATGATTCTCTTTCAGACATAATAACACAGTAGGTTGTTGCCACATCATTCAGTCATTATAACCACAAACCTAAAGAAAATACAGTAAGCTTGGTTCTTGCCTTTAAAGTAGCATTTTAAGTCATTTCATAATAATCAGTAATAACTAGAGATCGACAAATTGCAATTTACTTAGAAATTTATCTGACTTGAATTTTTTTAGACTGTTTACATTTTAGACTATTCTGATTTTCCAAATTTTTTCAAACAACTATAATTGACAGAATGCAAAGAACATTTTTTAAACTTTTATTGAAAATTCTGTTATATTTATATAGTAAAAAAAATTGATTTTTAAATAACTTTAATTATACATTTTTTATAAAACAGCACATGCTTACAGAACTTTCTCCAGGTTACTGGTCAGAACTGGTTTGTACAAATAAAATCCAATTGAATGTAAAAATTCAACATGGAGTTTGAATCCTGTCATATGCTTCCACCAACACACAAGTTTGTTGAACTGAAACCCAGACGATTCCCATCGTGGAATCCGGGGTTAAACAATTTCTTTATTTTTATAGTTCCTACAAAGTATAGTTCCTACTTCATACAAATGTTTTATTCCTAATTCCCAGTTACCCAACTGGGAATGATGAGCGCTAACCTATGTTTCCTGTAAGAAACGTAAAGTCAGCCAGTCAGCTTCCTTTATTTTAACTGCTGCTCATGTTTCCGCCACTGGACATCTGCCCTCTTCCACATATACAAGCTCACAAATGCCTAAGATTGCCTAATATTACTGAAATTGACAAGGCCATAGTCTTCCATTTCTGTACAGACATTTTATCTGTTTTAGACATACAGTAGCTGGAATTCTCAATCTTCCAACAAGAAAGCAAACACTTTCACCACTTGGAGTCCACTAATCATTTTTAAGCCTATATAGTTATGCTTTGCTCTGTTGAGAAGATCCGTATTACAGTTGTTGAGCAGTTAGTCAACTTTCTGGGTTCACATTTCTGTACAAGCAGAGCTTCGCAAGCTCTCTGTGTCTGTGTGGGTTTCGTCTATGCTTGGGACGGTTGATTGCTGATTCATTCCAACTATCATGATGGATGAGTTAAATGTCAAGATCAACAAATGTAAATTGTGTGGCATCTCATCATATTACTGTAGATGCTTTGGTCTACTATACAAAACCCTAATAACCTGCTGTCTGACTTTGGAGTAGCGCAACAAATCATTTTCCTTCGATGCAAATTAGCTTCTGTTGTCCATGCTTGCTAAACAGATCAAGATGTGGAGGTTTACTCACTAAACGTGAAACTAGCAGCTAACAGCTGCATTTACAGCCAGCTCGTAATCAATCACGTAATGTGTACACACTACATATGTTTTGCCATGCTGCCTTCTTTTCCTCTTCAAAGCCACAGGCATTGCTATCATCATCAGTAACAGTTGGGAGGCATGATAGGACAATTGCATGTCGTACATGATTTCACATGCCTAGTTTCCTCTCTGTTCTTTGTTGGGTTTTTTCTCCGCACCTTTTCCCAAGGACTAGGCTCCTGCTCAACCACAACCCCGCCCAGGTAAATCCGTTTCTGACACTGAGTAAATGAAGATGAGCAAATAATTAAGCTCATGCTTTATTCGCAAGGATTAAACAATTGAGAATCATGTTATAGTATTTGACATTTCCTAAGCAGCTACACAGAAGTCCATGTATGACCTGTGAACAAACAGTCATGAGTCTCTGACACCGAGCTTGATTTATTTTGACCTGCACACACTTTTAAGGGCAAGCGTGTAAAGCAGATGTAAAAAGTTAAACAGTTAAACAAAGGTGACTTTTCAAGTATTGGCATGTGTGGGTAAGCAATCAAAGCAGACACTATTTTGGTCCATGGCCATCTATGATAAGTACTGTATGAAAGCGACCTCTTGTCTTTGCTCAGATGCTTCAATGTGAGCTTTGTTTACAGAGTCAAGGATGAGTTCCTCTGTGCTCCCTTCTGCATTCAAATACAGGAAATGCACTTCCAGAGCCAGGGACGACTAGACGCTCGAGCCTTTTAGCATGTCACCAGAGAAAGCTAATGTCTTATACGAGGCACTAGTGTCAGAATCAGTTAACCCGTTTTAACTGTTATACGTAAATTTCTGCACCAGTGTCTTGATACAAATATTCACGCTTGCATTATTTTCTGTGGAACATTTGATCGCACATTCACAACGAGCCAAATGTAGTGGATCAGTTTTTGTATGCACAGCTGGGCAAGCAAAAAAAAAAAAAATCAGGCCTGTTGTTTTTTATTTGGTGCTTTTGACCTGAGCCATCTGTCTGAGGAACATTGCATTACAAGTGATCACTATCAAGGTATTCATACTGCTAGGTACCACACAATACATATCTACTGTCTGTGGTTTAAGCCATTCAGCTGTAGCAGCAACAGCTGCCTCAAGAAATACCACACACTGTTTCCAAATGCTGTGAAGCTGTGTGAAAACAAAATGCTGCATTTTGGAGATAAAGTCTTCTTGCTAAATGTCCAGTCTAAGTATATGTCCAAGAAGTTTGTGAAGGACATGTGAAAACAGTAATGAAGTTCCCAGACTTGCAAAAGCACCAGGAGCGGCACTTATTAGGTCAGTATAGAGTTTCTAATGCCTGCTTCTTGTTTTGTTACTGGAGTTGTTGGCCTTTCCCATGGGGTCGAACATTAATAGGGATAAACAAGCATGTCTCTAATGAACACCAACAGATGGGGCATCAGGCATCCCGTAGTGATTACAGAGAAGGCAAGGTAGCCCAAGGCCATCGTTTTCTAAAGATCAGACAAGGAAGGAGTTTAGACACCCAACTGCAGGAAATGATGGCTTAAAGAGAGCTAGATGTCAAGCTAAAAGTGATGTTCTACTGTAGTTTTGCTTTAAGGCATGAGAATCCCAGCCCAGTGATAATGGCACCACCATAACCAACAGCACATAATCCCGTTTTACAGTGTTTATCAGCACCGACGAAGAAACTGACCAAACTTTGAGCAGTTTCATTAAGCGTCTCACACACATTTCCTCCCTATTCGAAAGGAGGAGTTCAGCCATGAAAGGAAATCCGAGTTAGAGTTTAACTCTGTTTGTGAGACAGAGACTCCTCCACTGTACGACCTCATGATGGCAGATGGCACATTGGGCCATGGGGGAAGGAAACCCCCCTGTATCTTATCTGGTTAAGAGGTCAGGTGTCAGCAAAACATCTGCTCTAGCCTGACCGCACATTGCAGCACTGGCGAAGACCTGTTGTCACGGGCTACGGGTGGTCACACAGAAAAGGAATCCCATCACAGCCCAGAGGACAAAGATTTCTATTTAGTGCGTAGTAAGATTGAATAACATTAGTAGGGTCAATGTCTGGCCAAACAGTACCACATAAATCATAGCTGTTTACAACATGTCTGATTTGATAAGTTTGTTTTGTTATTATGAAAACCTTGTGTACGATTTGTGTCCAACCACAGTTATTTTCCATTACGATGAAAGTCAAATGACCTGTTAGGATACAGTTTGAATGCCTTTGGTCTCTAACCCGAACCATATTCTCTTCTGCTTCAGTCTGCTTCAGTGTGTCTCAAAGACAGATCTTGTGCTGACAACTTATTTGTTAAGCTTTTGCCAAGTTAAAGAGCAAACTGCCAACGTTTTCTAGTTGACTCACGTGTACTTCCATTTATGTGCGGTATATTAACAGATTCCATGAGGGGCTGACCGTGTGCTTTATGTATTTTGACTTTTGTAATTCCCATGAGGCGTGGAAATGTTTGCCAGGCTGGGCAGGCACCGGTGGATTTTTCAAAGCTGATGTGATTTTTCACTGGGCTCTGTGAAGTGCGGCTGCCAGCAGTCTCCACTGAGATGTGCTGTCAGGGATGGGGACGCAGGAAGGGGTGAATTTTTAGTGTAAACGGTTACATTCCTCGCTCACCAGGCTCCTCCCTTTGACTGTCTGCAAAAAAAACCCTTAGACCAGGCTTTATATAATTTATTTCAGAAATGTGGGTGTTTGTTATGTGGAACAGAGATTCTTGTCTTTCGAAAAAGAGCAAAAATTTAAAACTAGGATGTTGGAAAATTAATGCCATCCAAGATATATACTTGATGTATAAACCTACTATCCAAGTTGACTTGGTTGGGAAGGATTTAAGTCGCTGACCAATGTTTCTCCATTATTTTTATTTAAAACTTAAAAAAAAGAAAAAGAAAAATAGTCACTATCCAAATAATCAAAGTGGTGACGAGAACAGAAATTTTAGGGAGACTGCAGATGACATGAAAAGCAAATATGGAAGAACTTTATGGGGCACACACCCTCACCATGACTGGTGACAGCAAATTGGCGGGAAGGAGTGCAAGCCCAGGATCTGGAATTGAGTGAAAGAGAGAGAGAATGCAGGCAGAGGAGGGAAAGAAGAGGTTTGATAGCTGAAGGCTCACTCAGAGGGGATGCAGGCGACCGAACCGTGTTCAGCCTGACTCTTGAATGGCGGCAGGAACAATGGCTCCTCTCATGGAGCCTTTCAGCAGGGACACTATTCAGGGACTTTCAGCCTCAGCCGCCATATTCCAGGAGGGAAGTGGAGAGTGGGGGAGTGTACTAGGACTAGCAGCTGTCGTGCGTGCTCTCATTAACATGCGCACCTGCTCCCGAAGGCAGCTTCAGGAGGCCTTAGCATACTCTACCATGCAGGATTCTGACCATAGATCAACATCCGATCTATGATTGACAACTTAAGGGCCTTGATTAAGAATTATCAGTTGCCACCCTAGTGGAAATGGGATTTGAACTCCTAGACCTCTGTTCAGTCGGAAAAAAAGAAACAGTGAGACATATTGGCTACTTATGTTATTAAATGGCATTAATATCCAGGTATCCAAGCATTAGTATCCAAGGTATATCTATGTTTTGTAGCCGCTTTATATCGGTGTGAGGAAACTGAAAGTGAGGAAGCGACAGGAAGGGAAGCAGAAGCAGATGAGGTGTAGTTCTCACTGTGCTCTTAATGGCTCAGCCATAATTGTTTTTTGACCCCTGTGCTTCTGATAAACTTATTGACCTTTAAAATGCTGGTCGAGAAACAGTAAAAACACTACCTCTCCCTCCAGGCTAGAGGCCTTGTTATAGTCAGAGACCAAACCATTGGGAATTTGTATCACCTTCCTCCAGGCTCCAAAGACAGTGCTTAGCTTTTCACCAGTGGTGTGGTTTCAATGTAAGAGAAAAGTTGTGTCAACATTGGTATAAAACGAAAAAGCACCCTCTTTGTGTCCCCCAGGAAAACGAATGCGAATACGTATGCCCAAGTCAGCCGCTGCTATGAAGTCTGTTTGGACCTTTTTTTTTCTTCTTTTTTTTAAACAGTGTTTGCTGTTCGTTCCCATTATGCCTGCAGCTCTTGATTGATACTGGGATGAGCTCCTACTGTAGAAGAATACACACTATTGAGGAGGTGGAAGGGGGCTTTGAAGTCCTGATAATGTTAGCCCAGGGTTCAAAGACTCTGGTATAGGCTCTGCCTTGTCCTTTGAGTGAATGGATGGTAGAAAAAAAAGCTGAGGCATGCAGAAATTTCCTACTAAGAGATGATGATTGGTGCTTTTCATGCACCAGTTTCAAACAGGATTAGTAGGACAAGCCAGTATTTACAATGAGAAGAGTGGAATCCCATAATATTAAAAATGGCTTTTTTTGTTTCTATGTTGAAAAGGTTTTGTGGTCGTTTCTTTGTCATCCCAGCTTTATAAATGATAGATTCAGATAAGTACATTGTTTGAGAAATAACTATGAGGGTTTCTGGTCCAGAATGCCAAAACATTTGAGCGGCAATTGATGGTATGTATGTTAATAAACAGCTTACATATCAAATGTGTGAATGCAAAGCAAGTATACAAGTGTCTTACGGTTTATGTTTCAACTGTGCAGCAATGTTATTTTTATTATTTCAAGGCTTTGTAACTGCCATAAATTGCCTTTATATGATGTACACATATTATTTAACTGGTTGTCAGACATGTTTTAGTGTGTGTGTGTGTGTGTGTATGTGTTTGTGTGTGTGTGTGGATGTGGATGTGGGAAATTGCAACCTCAATGCCCATCTATCATTTTGGTTTTAACCTCAGTGGCCATGTAATAATTTTCTTTCCCTTTTTGTGGCTGCCTTCGAATTACCATGTTACGATACCCCTTTTAAATCATGATAAAATGCTCATGTCATCCATTATCTATGGTTAAATCTTATACAATTTATCAACCAAGCATTTTAGTAGTCTTTACCTGACTTGTGGTCTGTTTTTTTAAGGTGTCCTGATAAATATCTGGGCCTGGCTTGTCAGTTTTCCAATCCTTGCCTGCCAAATCCTTGCTTCAATGGAGGCATTTGCTCATCAAATATCCGTGACAACAAAGTGGACTATGTCTGTCGCTGTCCGCTGGCCTACATGGACGCACGGTGCCTCACTCCTACGGACAACGTATGCCGAAGCTCTCCGTGTGGAAATGGAGGAACGTGTGAGCTGACTAGTCTCCACACATTCATGTGCAAATGTCCTCCAGGCTGGACTGGTAAGAAAATGCTATATTCCTAATGACAGTTTTTTTTTTCTCCACAGTAAAGCCCCAATGTCCATGACCACTGATTGAGTACTGTTCCATTTTTATAGGAAAAAACTGCCAGCAGGCTGACCCATGTGCCTCGAACCCTTGTGCCAACGGAGGCCAGTGCAGACTATTTGATTCTCATTACATCTGCGCCTGCACGCCCTTCTTCACAGGCGAGACTTGCAAACAAGATGTTAATGAGTGTGCTCAGATCCCATCTCCCTGCAAGAACGGTGGAATATGCGTGAACGAAGTGGGTACCTATCGCTGCAACTGTCCCGCCAAGTACACGGGGAAACACTGTGAAACTCTGTACCAGCCTTGCAACCCGTCACCATGCCATCATGGCGGGACCTGCGTCCAGATTGGACATACAAACTACGAGTGTTCCTGTCTTCCAGGTACAGTAGGAAAGCATGATCTCATTTAAGTCTTGGTAATTTCCAGTCAGAGAAGCAGACTGTCCATTGACAGTGTTAGCTTTTTTTTGGTTACTATGTAATAGGTGTGATCATAGTAGTCTGCTGTCACTGTCTAACACTGATTCTAGAGATTTATAAGAGCTAACTGACCTATGTGATCACATTGTAGTGTCAGTAATGTGGGACTTTGACTAGGCAAACTCTCCCAACATGTCCTCTCGTCAGTGTGATGTAAGCCCACCCTGTTTGTATGTGAACTGGTCAGCAGGAAAGCATTATCGTGCTTATCGTGAGGAAGTGTCTGAAGGTCAATATCCTCATGGTTTTGCCTCTGGATTAGGAGAACATGGAAACATGGGTCTTACACACATAGTCAGAAACTTGTGCAGTTTCCCTCAACATGGCCAAACTATACAGAGTAATAAATTCCAGTGGATAGTAAAATCAGAAAGCATGTTTTTTTTTTCATGTATTTATTTTATGTGAAAACACATTGTACAAAACGTGCTTATTAGCATAGCTTATAAGCTTATCTCTTTCCCTCAGCTCTGTCATCTTATATACCTTATATCTTCCTAAGGGGAAGTTCTGTCATTGGCTGCTATCCTTATCAGTTGCCCTACTACATGGGTGAACATGTCTCAGAAAGATGGCAAAAAATTCGAAATGGGCTTAGCATAATGCAAGGAGAAATTAACACACTAATGACCAGAGTCCTTACAATAACCAGAATCTCTACAATAAATAGTAAATTCTGTCCTTAGGATAAAAAAAAAAAAATTCTAACACAACCCTGCTATGAGGATACAAAGGACGGTAAAAGTGGAATGTTTCATAACTGCTGTTAAGTCAAAGGAAACTGTGGTTATTGTCGGTTGACTCTGCTGTCACTGATGTCTCTGACTTGATACCTGGCATTGCCATTCTTCCAAGAAAAAAAGAAAACGGTCGACCACAAGACCATTAACCACAATTTCAGTATGTAACAGTGGTTTTCACAAATGCTGTATCCCTTTGTAAGGACTAACTGTTGTTTGAACTTCATTATAAATATTCCATCTTCTGTTCCATTTAAAACTTAATTAGGATAAAAAGATTTTTCCTTTCACTACTTGAATCAACATACTCAAAAAAAAAAAAAGCTCAAGCATGTTAAGTAAATATGCAACATTCATCTTCACAGGTTTCAGCGGTCAAAACTGTGAGGAGAACATCGATGACTGTCCAGACCATCGTTGTCTTAATGGAGGAACCTGTGTTGATGGGGTGAACACCTATAACTGCCAGTGCAAACCGGAATGGACAGGTACGAATTTTACACATTTGTTATCATCTATTTTTTAAAGCGTCACACTTAGCAATTGGCTTTAGATTTCTAACACTGGTCGGATTTCTTTTTGTGTGTGTATCATCGGATTTCTGGGTCTTGTGCTCCCTGGTAGGTCAGTTTTGTACCGAAGATGTCAATGAGTGTGACCTGATGCCCAACTCCTGTCAGAATGGTGGCACTTGCCTAAACACTCAGGGCGGATACAACTGCGTGTGTGTCAATGGCTGGTCAGGTGATGACTGCAGCAAGAATATCGATGATTGTGTTGATGCCGCCTGCCACAAAGGATCAACTTGCCATGATCGTGTAGCGTCCTTTTTCTGTGAATGCCCACCTGGGCGCACAGGTTGGTATTTTTAGACTTGTAGTCTAACCCCAGTTTCCTAATTGGGATATGCGAAGAAGAAATTTCGCTGTGCTGTAAAGTACATGTGACAATAATTGAATATTCTTCTTCTTCTTCTTCTTCTATTTTCACTTTGAGATCATTTGTAGAATATGGTGTAACCAAAAGAATATATTTTTTTTCCTTCTTTCTTTCTTTATATAACATTTTTTATATAAAAAAAATATATATAATACAAATATAACATTTGTATATAATTAGGTATATACCACTGTTCCTAACTATCTAATTTCAATTAAATTCAGGTTTGCTGTGTCACTTGGATGATGCTTGCATTAGTAACCCCTGTCAGAAAGACTCAAACTGTGACACCAACCCGGTCAATGGCAAGGCGATCTGTACCTGTCCTACAGGCTACTTTGGCTTAGCTTGTGAAGAGGATGTCGATGAGTGCACTTTCGGTAATCACTTTTACCACTTTTTAGAGATAATATGAACTTTTCATAGACATCCATGAACTTTTAAGCTGGTATGAATGGTCCCTAGTCCTTCAAAGATATCAATAATAAATAATTTTTCACTATCAAGCTCTTGATAGATACAGTATTTAGATTCTTCTGTAACAGGACGTGTTGGCTCATAGTCTTTTTGTTGTTGTTCTACAGGTTCAAACCCATGTGAGCATGATGGGAAGTGTTTGAACACCAAAGGCTCCTTCCAGTGTGAGTGTCTTCAGGGTTATGTGGGAGCCCGCTGTGAACTCGACGTTAACGAGTGCATGTCCAGCCCATGCCAAAATGATGCTACCTGTCTAGACCAAATCGGAGGTTTCAAATGCATCTGCATGGCAGGTATAGAAACGCTCATTATATACTGTATAACCAGTGACCAGTTTGATAAACATGTAGAAGTTCAGGATACTGTACAGTATGTCTACTGATGTCAGTGCATTATAAGGTCGCACATTGTAATAATGAGTTTGGGGTCAGTTCTCTGTTTTTTTGTACATTCAAGAGAGAAAATAATCTGACCATATCACAAAGCCAAGTTGAATTCCCTGGCTAAAACTGAAAAACATCTCTCTGTGCTAATTGACAGGATACGAGGGAGTCTATTGCGAGATCAATACAGACGAGTGTGCTAGCATGCCCTGTCTCAACAATGGGAAGTGCATCGACAAGATCAACAACTACCAGTGCGAGTGCCCGAGAGGTAAGCACGAGGGGGCCATTCAACCCCTGGACAGCACAGAGAAGAGAAGCCTAATCCTGCCCTCAGGCTGGCTTAGCTAGCTCCAGGCAAATTGCTAAAAAAAAAATCCATATCGAAGGATTCTGAAAAGTTATCTATTTCTATCAAGTTTGCGGTCTTGCCCTCAGAAGAATTTTTTTTTCTTTTACAATGTAGCTTCATCAAATATTTCTGGGTTAACAATGTGAGTACGTTCATGTGAAAGTCTGTTTGTATGTAATCGAATAGCACTTTGTGGATGTAGACTAGTTAGATCAAATAATCAGGTACAAGGTTCAGTCATGCGTTGCTGTAAATATCTCTCTACTTTCCCTCCAAAAGATTTATTTCGTTCATTCATCCCAAATGAAGTGGAAGTAATTTCGGTTATAAAGTAACAGACATGCCATAAAAGCAGATCAGAGGATCACTGTACAGAAAAAAAAGGCTTCTTTTAAGTCTTTCTGTAGGGTGGAATGCATTTGTCATACAGAGGAATTCATGCATAAATACAGGGGTAATCAAGCCACGCTGCTAGGATTCTGTGATGAGGGGATGAGAGGCCTGAGGGGACCCTGAGCGATGTCCCGCGCAAAGTGATTGGACGTTGTGAGGTACGGTAAGCTGGGGAACAGAGTCTGGGCCACTCTAGTGTGTCTTCAGATGCAAATGAGAGCACTGTTCAGAATGCAGGGCAGGGTTGCTTTTGAATGGCATACATAGCGAGACCATGGTAACCACAATAGAGCTTTTTGAAATGTGCCATTTTAGAGGCCTGAAGGAAATCCCTGTTGGATGGTTAGGTAGCGCTGGAACACTACGACAAAGGAATTTCCACTGGGATGAGCACTGGTGCTATTTACACTACAGCAGATGGCTGATTTTCATTTCAACAATTACATTATTCAAGAATCTTAAATACAACTTCCAAAACAAAACTTGTACCCGAACCGTAAGTTTCGCTTGCTGGTTGATCTTGAATGATGAGCCAACTGAATAGTGAAAGGTTCTAGGTGGCAGAGATCTTTTTGGTGGTGCAGAAGGGGCCAAGGCAGGACTAGAGAATACACATTGTGATGTAGTTCTTCAGGACAAAGGAGGCAACCAGTGCAGCTTTGCATTTCATTGAATAGACTGTTCTCTTTTGTTTGGTGCCCTTGGTCAGGAGGCCTTGGAAGTTTTTTTTTACCCCTTTCTTTTTTAACAACCTCCTCTCCTCCTCCCTATGACGATTTATTGAAAAAGAAGTTTGAAAAAGGGGGGATCAGGGACAGAAAGAAAAAAACATTAAGCAATGCGGGGACATGTTAATGAAGCCTAGCTGGGGATTGGGTAGATGAGTGTGATGGAATGAAGCAAGTGTGGTCCAAAGAGATCATCCTAAAGGCGTTCTGAACCTCTTTATCCCCCTCACCCCTCTTCTCACTCCTCCGTCAATCTGCTTTTCTTCTCAGGATATTCTGGAAACCAATGCCAGGTTGACATTGATGAGTGTGCCAGCACGCCCTGCAAAAATGGCGCCAAGTGTATCGATGGGCCCAATCTGTACACCTGCCAATGCACTGAGGGTATGACAAATTGTTAAGCACTTTTGTGCCTTAATTACAAAATGCTGATGATGTCTGTGTTTTTTGCAGGGCCTTATTATTTTTTATTTTTGAAATAATCAACTTATTCATATATTAAGCTCATTAGCCATATATTTATATTAAGATTTGTATTATCGGGTCGCAGTATATCCTTAAAATGTTTTATTTGCCTTAAATTATGTCTTGAAAATTTAAGGCTGTAAATGTGAATTTTCCTATTTTGTTATGACATCATTGTAAACTTGGTCTTAAATTAGTTATTAAATCATTTACCTTTTTATGAGCCACATTATTCTGGCAATAACTTTAAATTAATGCAATTAATAAATTAAAATGTATTTAAAAAATTTAGTTTGGAGTTTTGCATTGTTTTACTACTTATGATCATTTAGCCTAGTTTTGTCCCTGTTTACTTAGATGAAGAAGAAAAAAAAAAATATATATATATATATATAGCAAAATAGTGTAAATTAGTGTAAATATGGCGTAAATATAACACTAAGATAAAAAATGTGTTGCAACTCACAGTCTTACATTCAGTTAAAAAATGTTCCTTTCACACGGTTATTGCAAAATAGCAAACTGTCAAACATCTGCCGTCTAGTCTGACCATGACTATACAGTGTTACTGTTTTTTAAAAATCTTTGTATCACCTCATACTGGTTGTTTACAAATGCATCATGACCAAAAGTATGTGGACACATGACCACTACACCCTTATGTTCTTGTTGGATCTTATTCCAAAACCATTGCCATGAATATGGAGTTGACACCATTTGCTTATGTCCCCCATGGTCCAGGTTACACAGGACAGCACTGTGAGGCTGATATTGATGAGTGTCTCTCCAATCCATGTCACTACGGCATCTGTAACGATGGTCTGGCCAGTTTTACCTGCCAGTGCCACCTGGGCTACTCTGGTCGACTCTGTGAAGCTAACATCAATGAGTGTCTGAGCCAGCCATGCCAGAACGGAGGAACCTGTCAGGACCGGGCAAATTCCTACCTGTGTGTTTGTCCTAGAGGAACCTCAGGTGAGAAAGTAATCCAGAATTGCAGCCTGCTGTGATTTAGAAGTGGCTTAGATGTTTTACACATAAATATATCCATGAAAATGTGAATTTACCAAACAACTGCCTGCGTCTGAATATAGTTTTTGCTATGGAGTTTGACACTAATTTGATTTTTAGGTATTAATTGTGAGATCAATCTGGACGACTGTAAGAGCAACCCATGTGACTATGGCAAGTGCATCGACAAGATCAACGGATACGAGTGTGCCTGCGAGCCGGGATACACAGGTCAGTCGGCTCTGGAAACATATGCAGATAAGACAATGGTGCTCTGAAGGTCCTGGGGAACGAGTAGTGACAAAAGCATCCCCAGGTGAGTTCGCCACAAACATGGGTGTGGAGGGACAGCTGGCCAGCGAGTACACACTCTGGCTGTGGTGTTCCCTTACACTCCCTCCCAATCCCCCGCCTGGCGCTCCGACACGCAACCTCCCCTGCTCGCCCATTCTGCGGAAAGAGCTGCCAGGCATCTGGGGGGGGTTTTAAAGGACAAAAGATTTGTGAAAGATTTGTGTAAGCCGATCTTTTAAAAGGGGAAAGTTGGCGGGTGCTTTAAAGAAGAGCGACAAACGAAACCTCCCTTTTCATGCTGTGCCTCGCGTCGGCTGAATGGTGGCGCTGCTTCAAGCGGCAGCAAAAAGCTGCCAGACAAAAAGCAGTCACTGAATGAAGGGATTCAGTTTGCTGGAAAAGAAAAAAAAGTGTATTTATATATGTATTATGTTGGAGTTAGTTATTTTAATGTTAATGGCCTTTATTTTTCCAACACAGGAAAAATGTGTAACATCAATATAGATGAGTGCGCCATCAACCCCTGTCACAATGGAGGAACGTGTATCGATGGAGTTAACAGCTTCACCTGTCAGTGCATTGAAGGCTATCATGACCTTACCTGTCAGTCTCAGCTTAATGAGTGTGTCAGTAACCCATGCATTCATGGATACTGTGAAGACGAAGTCAATGGGTATGATGTCCTTGTTCTATTTATTAAGCATAGATTTAAATTTTTCTAGTTGTGCTAAGAAAGAAGAGTATGCGGCACAGTGGCTTAGTGGTTAGCACTGTAACCGGGTACTGGGTTCGATTCCTGCCTTGGGGTCTGTGTGCATAGAGTTTGCTTATTCCCCCGTGCTTAGTGGGTTTCCTCCGGGTACTCTGGTTTCCTCCCACACTCCGTTCCCCCCCCTCCCACACACCCTCTATGCAGGATTAAGCGATGTAGACAATGAGTGAGTGAATGTGTCATACATGTACAGTAGAATGATACAATTAACCAAATCGTTTTTTATTTTGCTTTATTCAACTTTTTTGTACTGAAGCAAAAAAAGTAAAAAGTAGTTAATGATACATGCATGTTTTGTAATCTATATAGCACCCGTGTGCAATCAGGCCGAACCTGAAGCACTTATTTGTTTACTTTGATCTGCCCCTTTGTAATGCAAAACCACAAATTGTTCTTTCTTCGAGGGATTTAGAGCTAAATTTGCAAATAGCTGTCCCTGAAGATTACATAAAAGTGCTTTACAAAATCGTTTCATATTAACATTTAACAAAATGTAACAAACGTTTTGGTAAACAAGCACATGTAGTAATAGATAGATATTACTGTATTCTGTTAAAATTATTCTGTTTTTGGACAAATAGTTCTTGTTATTGTACCGATGGTGCTAAAATTGACAATTCACAACATTTCAACAATATAAAATAGAGTATATTACTCTTTTTGTCTATAGATACAACTGTATTTGCGATTCGGGTTGGAGTGGCACCAACTGCGACATCAACAACAACGAGTGCGAGTCCAATCCCTGCATGAACGGTGGTACCTGTAAGGACATGACCAGCGGTTATGTGTGCACCTGCCGAGCTGGCTTCAGCGGTTAGTCCCGTTCACTTCGCTAACATTATGTGGTGGCTCTACAGTATTTATGGCCACAGTCAAACTGATCTGTGTTCTATGATCTCGTTCCCAGGTCCAAACTGCCAGACAAACATTAACGAGTGTGCATCAAACCCGTGCTTAAACCAGGGGACTTGCATCGACGACGTGGCCGGATACAAATGCAACTGTGTGCTGCCTTACACTGGTACGAGCCTCGATTGTTTATTATCATTCCACAACTTGAAGTTGACATTCTTGACCGGGGTTTTATTTTTCTTTGACATTTTCATAGCTTATACACCAGTCTTCCGCTTCCAAAATACAGAGATAGAAAAGAAATGTGCTCCCAAGGTCATGTTCTGTGCTCGCTTCAGCAACAGTGCTTCCTTTTTCCTTTCTCCACAAGCTGATTGCCTGTTCGGTCATCCTGGCCTGTTGAGTGTACGCAAGTGTTGCTGATAACAATATGGCAGTGTTCTTGTAGAAGAGTCCAGATTCTTTCCTTTCTCTGTATTATTTGACAAAACAGACAGGATGATTCGTTGGACTGAAATCATGTTCATTTCCAAAACCGTTTTTTTCCCCTCGCGGAAAAATCCACACCAAGTTGGAGCTGTAATAACAAGCGGGTCCTGGTCCAGGCTGGGTGGGAACAGTAGCCTGACACATTTCCTGTTTGCCTTGCTTCCTCTCTCACAGAAAAGCAAATGGAAAGACAATGGACGGAAAGGCCTGTCAGCTTCCTGTAGGGGCCTAGTGTCCTGGAAACAGATAGGAAGACGGGTTGTGAGGCCACCCACCTCTTCTCACCAGTGATGAAATGCTAATGTTCGGGGGGGAATCTTTAAAGAGCCTTTTCCAAATCCAGTGTCATTAACTAAATATAGTGCTGTTAAGAATGCAAGAGTGTCTTCCTCTGGGTTAGTTCCGTTTTTTTGTTGTTGTTTTTGGAGTTAGAGCCAAAAGCAGCAACTCAAACTGACAACGTGCGCCAGGAAATTCTTCTAATCAGTTGAACCAAACTAGCTTTGTGCGTTGTGTTAAAATGAATTGTATTTTGTGATCAACAGGTGAGAAATGTGAAACGTTGCTGGCCCCTTGTAGTCCCAAACCCTGTAAGAATGCTGGAGTGTGTAAGGAGTCTGAAGATTATGAAAGATTCTCTTGCATCTGCCCTGAAGGCTGGCAAGGTTAGTAAGCACAGAATAACACAACGAAACATGGAAGAAAAGTTTATTCACAATAGAATGCAATGTGCCCGTTATAATCGAACACTCCAGTGCTTTTAAAGGAAGTCTAAGTACGTTTGTTGCGGCTGATTTCCTTTTCCTCATTATTGCAGGGCAGACCTGCGAGATTGATATCAACGAGTGTGTGAAAACTCCATGTCTCAATGGCGCCATCTGCCAGAACTCTATTGGCAGCTACAAGTGCAACTGCAAGTCTGGCTACACTGGCCGCAACTGTGAGACCGACATTGACAACTGCAAACCCAGTAAGCTTATATCCTACTCATTTTAGGCTTTTCCTTCTTCGCTTTTTTCCGATGATGCATACAACCCCTCTCTGTGTTTCTCCTAGACCCGTGCAGTAACGGTGGGATCTGCAAGGACGGCATAGATGCGTTCGTGTGCACTTGCCTCCCAGGGTTCCGCGGTCCCAAATGCGAGGAGGACATCAACGAGTGCGAGAGCAATCCATGTAAAAACGGAGCCAACTGCACAGACTGTGTGAACAGCTACACCTGCACTTGCCTGCCCGGTTTCAGCGGCATTCATTGCGAGACCAACACACAAGACTGCACTGAGAGGTAAAACCCACCCTCTATTTACTTATCTTTTAAGCTGACTCCGGATCAATTGAGTCGGGTTCTGATGTGTAAATCACAACCTTTAAACACACACTGCCTTCACTGTTTTGCTTACAACGGTCAATTGTCTTGGCCATTTGCAGTTGATTGAAAGATTTTTTTCTCACTAAATCTGATTCTGGAATACCCCTTATTTTGACAATAGCTTTTTAAGGGACATAGAGCTTCCAGAAGATTAGGTAAGCCATATGATCAGATTGTGTTGGAAACTGAGTTGCCATTGTACTTGTAATGTTCTTCTAGGTGTCCACTTTGGTGGACAAACAGTCATACAGATACTTCTTATATGACCAAACAAAATGCTTGTAAACTGGAGGCGGTGGATACTCGAAGCAGATTTATTACAGGAAACCAAGGGTCATTCTAGAGTTTTTTGCTGGGGTCAAAACAGCAATTTGTGAACTAATACATCTGTGAAACATGTGCAGCAGCTGTGGGATTAGTTTCCCGATTTCACGTACAGTAGCTATAAACGCACCTCTCTTACAAGCCTCTCTTTATATGATCACAATAGGGGGACACTGCAGGTAGGACAAAGTCAGGGAGGCCAAGTTAAGGACAAGTGCAGAGGAGGGAGGAGGTTGGAGTGACAAAGGAAAATGTGGTAGACAGAGTTAGATCAGCCAAAACAAGAAGAGGAAGAAGAAATGAAGAGTATATTGCAATTAGTGTATTGATCAGAAACAATTTCGTGTGATTTGCAATAGTGTTAGGACTGCAGGTAAAGAAATTTAACACCTTCTGAGGATTTAGATTAAGAGGGGAGCTGATGAACGCCAGATGTTTTCTAGCTCGTCTTAGGTGTAAATAAAACAACACAGATCTTGAATTCTCAACTACTAAGAAGCAGTTATTAAGTAGACAAAGTGTTATTTAAAATGACAAAAGGTTATTTCTTGCTAAAATGCGTTTGTGACTGGTTTTGAATGTGGGTTTTGTCATGTAGTTGCTCTCTCCTCAGTATGGCGGACTGTACTGACCTACTTTCCATATTCGACCGATAGTTAGTATAATTAACAATTGTAGAACACCAGGACCCGTATTCACAGAGCTTCTTAGAATTCTCTCAGAGAGCTTCCATCTTAGCTTAAAAAGTCCTAGCTGGGAGTCCTAGACTAAAAGTGATTTAGGAAACTTCTCAGAGCAACCAAAACCTTTATCTTAGTGAGGAGGTGTGGTTGACCCCGTTGCTAGGGATGATGCAGCAATTCAAGGACTGTGATTGGTTGATAAAAAATAACCTCTGACCTCTGTAAAGGTCTTAAAATGTGCTCTTTGTAAAAATAGAATATATGATAATAGAACAAACAGTGAAATCATAATGTTTGTATATAAATAAATTGTATAATCATAATTACAGGCTACTTTATGCAAAGTTTCTGTTATAGACTAAATATCTTAAGGTGAATTCAAACAGCTAAATACTGAAAATGTGTCTACTTTTGAAGTAACTCATTTCTACACAGTAGTTACTATATTTAAGTTCTTACATTTATTTACAATACTGATTTTATTACTTGTCATCCATTTCAGATTGATGGGAGCAAAATGGCTCAGCTTTTACCAATTTGCATGATTGCAGGACAGTTTATTTAAGTTGCACTTTTGGATGGTATGTAGCCGACAATCCAAGAGAGATGGAAGGAAGTAAAAGAACAATATAACCAAATAGGACAGAATAGCAGTGTTTACTTTTAGCTTTACAGTCAGTGTTTGGAGAATATTTCTTCTTTCCACCATTTTGTCCTCTGCTATAGAAATTCTTAAGCCTCTTAAAAGTCCTTAAGAATAACAATTTTTACCTTAGGAGCTGTTTTAAGGCTAAGTCCTAAATTTAAGGGGAGATTATAAGAAAATGCATTAATTCTAAGAATTTTCTTAGAATTTCGTCACTAGGAACAACTTTTAGGGTTAAGAAGCTTTGTGAATACAGGCCCTAGGATGTGGAGTGATCCATACAGTTAAATGTCCCTGTGCTGTTACCGTCCATCATCACCACTTATGGAAAGCCTCTTGTCCAATCAGATTGCTCAGTTGGGACTAACTGTTGTATAACGTTTGCCATATAGGGAAAGTCTTCACACATTCCTGAGACAGACATCACGTACACAATGTAAAATGTTATAAAACCAGATTGTATAATTTTTCTTTGTTATATTTAATGCAGTTCTTGCTTCAATGGCGGCACATGCGTGGATGGCATCAATACGTTCAGCTGCCTGTGCCCGGCTGGCTTCACGGGTAACTACTGCCAACATGACATCAACGAATGCGATTCAAAACCATGCATGAATGGCGGCACATGCCAGGACAGCTACGGCACGTACAAGTGCACCTGCCCTCATGGTTACCATGGTTTCAATTGCCAGGTACTATCCTCTACTATTATGAATCTGTTTCTTTAATCAGGAAAATTCCTAAACGGTTTTGGAGTCAAGCAAACACACCTAATATTGTGCACAATTGGAATAAGAAACATTTAAAATTGTG
Organism: Clariallabes teugelsi; assembly: GCA_030014215.1. Classification (NCBI taxonomy): domain Eukaryota; kingdom Metazoa; phylum Chordata; class Actinopteri; order Siluriformes; family Clariidae; genus Clariallabes; species Clariallabes teugelsi. The sequence continues at coordinate 12,084,837 of JAQMYG010000014.1, read as the reverse complement.
CCTCCTACGCCATTCAGGATCTGGTGAACTGGTGTAAGCCATCTCCTTGTAAGAACGGGGGTACTTGCAGACAGAGTGGCACTACTTACACCTGCCAGTGCCAGACAGGCTGGACCGGTCTCTACTGTGACGTCCCCAGCGTCTCCTGCGAGGTGGCAGCCAAACAGCGAGGTAGGGACTGCGAGTGTGTTTGTGAATGCAACTGTATTCCTTCTGCAACTGTACTATAGTCTAAGATCCTGAAACCTTTTTGCTTAGGTCTTGGCTTTTTCCCTCTGTCCTCTCTGTAGGAGTGGACGTTGCCAGATTGTGCCGTAACTCTGGCCAGTGTCTGGATGCTGGAAACACGCACTACTGCCAGTGCCAGGCAGGATACACCGGCAGCTACTGCGAGGAGCAGGTGGACGAGTGCATCCCCAACCCTTGCCAGAATGGAGCTACATGCACTGATTATTTAGGAGGATATTCTTGCGAGGTGAGCTAATACACAGTGAATTGGTACACAGCTTGCTGATTTAGGATTAGCCTATGGCTGCTCTATATCAAAATTATAACATGTTGTGTGAACAGGAAAGCTGGCATTTTTAATGTTTTAACATTTATGCTTTTTCATCTGGAGTCTTTGTACATACAGTAAATTCCCGAATGCAACACTTTGACCAATATATAACGTACCTAAAACAGTTCCATTGTTAGTCCACTGAATAGGAGCTGCTTATCTGGTTAGATGGTGGAACAATGCCAGGTAAACAAGAACGTATTACTTTACATGTTTTCTTTTCCTTTTTCTCGTACAGTGTTTGCCAGGATATCATGGAGTAAACTGCTCCAGCGAGATCAACGAATGCCTTTCTCAGCCCTGCCATAACGGGGGCATCTGCATCGACCTCGTCAATGCCTACAAATGCTCCTGTCCCAGAGGAACCCAAGGTCCACTACCTTCTCTGTCAATCTGTTCATCCCTCGCTCCACTAATTAGCACACAGTAGTCAGCTTAGAAAGACTTTTCCTCTGTGATTGATTTTTCCTGAGTGTGTAAACACCACAAATTTAATTGTATTCTATCATCGTCATAAACAAAGGCAAAAAAAAAAATCCTAAATGAGCATTAATCCTATTTTCAAGGATTGTTTAGCAAGACAGACATCTTGAACATAATCCGAGGGCAGATCTAAGTCCCTAACACTCTCCGCTTTATGTTCCAGGCGTTCACTGTGAAATCAACATTGATGACTGCACGCCGTTTACTGACCCCGTGACCCAGGAGCCCAAGTGCTTTAACAAGGGACGCTGTGTGGACCGTGTCGGCGGCTACCACTGCGAGTGCCCGGCAGGCTATGTTGGAGAGCGCTGTGAAGGGGACGTCAACGAGTGCTTGTCTAACCCCTGTGACCCACGCGGCACCCACAGCTGCATCCAGCTCACCAACAATTACCGCTGCGAGTGCCGAACTGGATACACAGGTGCAGTCATGTGGATCATCTTTATTCTTATTACTTCAATCATAGAGCTCTGGCATGACTTATTTGAATTTTCATTGATGCTGTGTGTGTAAATATCGAATTGCTGATGTACATATGTGGATCTATGTTTATTAATAGGTCAGCGCTGTGACACTGTGTTTGATGGCTGTAAGGGGAAACCGTGCCGAAACGGAGGGACCTGTGCTGTAGCCAGTAACACTCCCCATGGCTTCATTTGTAAATGTCCTCCAGTAAGTTACACATTTATCACTTATGAGTTTTGTCTATTAGCAAATTAGTTTTTGCACCAAAATGGATATAACATTTTTTTTTAAGATTAACAAATCAATCCTTGCCAATATGGTGTCAAGGATGTGCAACTTGAAATACATACTGTATATGCATATTTTTTTTACAGTAAGGGAACTTTGCAAGCATTTTTGAGTAGAGCTGCCATATAATTTTATAACAGCGTTTGTATTCTACAGGATGTCCCAAAAGTCTCCATAAACTGGGGAAATTGTCACTTTATACATGATTGTTAACCCAGTCAAGTTAATACATCTGGTGTTATGCATGTTATTGCTTATTAATGTTAATTTTCTCTATGCATGGAGACTTTTTGAATATAAGATTTTATTCCTTTTTTATTCCTTTCCTTTCCTGAGCTCAAACCCAACTCTCTCTTTTTTTCAGGGCTTCACTGGCTCGTCCTGCGAATATGATGCTTACACGTGTGGCAGCCTTCATTGTCGTAACGGAGGCACCTGCATCTCAGGCCAGAAATCACCGGTGTGTCTGTGCCCACCAGGCTTTAGTGGCCCTGAGTGCCAGCACGCATCCGATGGACACTGTGCTTCTAAGCCCTGCTACAACGGAGGCACATGCAAAACCATCCCGGAGGCACCCTACTTTCACTGTGTTTGCCCGAAGACGTTCAACGGCCTTTTATGCCATATTCTGGACTATAATTTCTCTGGCGGCTTCGGCCGAGACATCACTCCACCACCCGAAGTTGTTGCCAGCTGCCCGGTAGCTGAATGTGCAGCTAAAAAGGGCAACAAGTTCTGCGACGCTGCTTGCAACAGCTATGAATGCGAGTGGGACGGTGGTGACTGCTCACTCAACTTCCATGATCCGTGGAAAAACTGCTCGGCCTCACTGCAGTGCTGGCGCTACTTCAACAACGGTCACTGTGACAAGCAGTGCCACAATGCTGGCTGCCTCTACGATGGGTTCGACTGCCAGACAAGCAGCGGCGAGTGCAAGTGAGTTTAAGGCATCTGCTTGGTGTAAATAATTATAGATATATTTTTAGTGTGAAATGAATTGCTTTAAATGAAACCACTATGCAGACTATTTTAAAGTACCTAGTGTAAAAACTAGGGCTTGTCAATATTAACACGTTAACTCGTGGGTTTAATCTAGACATTTTATCACATTAGTATTTTTTAGCGCATATGACCAAGTTTAACCGTAATGGCTTCACATACTCGCAGCGCGGTTACTCGGCTGTGTGTGATAATGGCTCGTTTAACGCGGATAATAAGATGACTGAGGAAACATCACCAGGTGTTCTGAGCGGCAAATTTGGAATATGGAAGTTTGGATAAAACCAAAGTTGTCTGTTCGAGCTACCTTCAAGGGGGGATATTTTTACCAGAATATATAAAATTTAAGATGTGGGAGTGGTGGCTCAAGCGACTAAGGCTGTACGTTGTTGATTTTTGGATCTGAGGATCCGGGTTCGTGCCCTGCCGTTGGTGGGTTGCCACACCCCTTACTACCCAGCTTCTGCATGCAGTACCGGGCCTATTTGAGAGGTTTTGTTAAATGTTAATGTTTGAGATACGATAAAACTAATAATCTGTTTCCTCTAACCAGTTTTTTCAACATTGGATGTTTATAATCCAAGTAAATCTGAGTATTTTAAAATTGTGAATAATCTTGACTGATCACTAACCTACACTATCACTATGCAGTCTAGATCCCATCCATCTAACCAGTAGAATGTCTCTCTCTCTCTTTCTTTCACAATCTTTCAGCCCTTTGTATGATCAGTACTGTAAAGACCACTATGCGGACGGTCACTGTGACCAGGGCTGTAACAACGCAGAGTGTGACTGGGATGGATTGGACTGCGCAGAGAATGTGCCCGAGAAGCGTGCAGAAGGCCATCTGGTGCTAGTGGTACAGTTACCACCTGAGCAGCTACGCAACAACTCGTCAACTTTCTTACGTGAGCTGAGCCGAGTGCTGCACACCAATGTGGTGTTCAGGATGGACGTGCATGGAGAGCTCATGATTTACCCTTACTATGGCAGTACGCATGAACTCAAGAAACACATCAAGCGCTCACTTGACTCATGGTCCAATGTCTTCGGCACGGGTCACCACGACCAGGACCACGCGCAGGTCAAAAGGTAAGCGAGTGAGCGTCTTTGCAAGTTGGTCTGGGAAGCGAGAAAAAAGGTCATGATGTCATAGCGCATTGTGTTTCCTCTTCAGCTCGGTGGTGTATCTGGAGATCGATAACCGACAATGCTACCAGCAGTCCACTGAGTGCTTCCAGAGTGCTACTGATGTCGCTGCCTTCTTGGGAGCCCTTGCATCCAGTGGCAACCTGAATCTACCCTATATTAAGGCCGTCAGTAGTGAGTATTAAACACCAACACACAGTAACTGTAAAACTGTGACACTGTCAGGTGTGAGAGATGATTTCCATAGCAATCTCTGTTTTGTTTCTAGTTTACACAATACACACTGTTACAGACATAGTGCATTTACACACTAGGGCGGAAATGATTCCTCGAGTAATTTGAGTAATTCGATTACAAAAAATGATCGAGGCCAAATCTTCTGCCTCAAAGCTTCTTTTAATTAATTTTAAAAGCTTGCGTTATGTTTTTGCGCAATTATTTGTCGAAAGCGCGCTTTTGACACAGCGCGCTTCTGGATGCAAGCCGCCAGTAAACACCGACGGAGAAGAAGCGCTTACGTCACCCACAAAGCGGACGGAGACGTAAACAATTAGCTGTGTATTAATCTAAGGGAGCGCTCTGGTGCGGGCTACAAAATGGAAGGGAGCGTTAAAAATATCAGCGAGCCAAGAAATGAAGAAAACAGCAAGAGAAAACGACAGAAATTGTCAGTAAAGGCTTATGTTATGCCTGAGATGTAGATTTTAAAACTTTTAGTTCTGGAAGTTCAGTTACACACCTTAGTGTTTTTGTATAATTATTTATTTCAATGTTTTTTTAAATACTTAAAGTCATCTGAAATACTTTTTTTTTAGTTTTTGCATCTGAGAAAAGGCTTTAAAATAAAAATGTACGGCACTGTAACGCACTTAATTCATCTCAGTCAACTTTAAGCTATTCCTTGTATTGAGAATAATGACAGATTTTTTATAAAATGCTGTTAAAATTTTTTTTTTAATAAAAGTAGATTTTTCTAAAAAGAAAACCAATTAATCTTTGTTTCTCTTATATATTTTACATTGCTGTTTAATTAAGCAAAAGTACATTTTATCTGCTTACTCGATTAATCGATTAAATTTTTGGTAGAATACTCGATTACTAAAATATTCGATAGCTACAGCTCTAGTACACACACACACACACACACACACACACACACACACACACACACAAACAGCCAATACAGTTTGCATGAGAGCTTCGTGTGCCTGATATCCATAAATTCCCTGTTAATGGACACTTACTCGCTCTAATGATCTCAGACTAGGCCGGCAGCGCTCACTATAGGGTCAACCTTTAACAATCTGCCCCCCCCCCCTTCTCACGCACAGACTGAGCACGGCAGGGATTATGTGGATGACTTTGAAGTTTTTGTTTTTTGTACTCAAACACCAGAGCAAATGGAATTGCACGTCTGATGAACTAAACAATCAATTCCGCAGTCAGAGGGCAAATCTACCTGCTCCAGGCGCCAAAATGGTTAACCGCCGCAAATCAAGCTCCTTCCCTATCACAGTTTCTCAAATTTTGCTCTCGCTCTCTCTCACACACGCATGCACACGCACACCTCAATGTGGCCTAAGCATGGAAAGAAGCAGGCTGCTGCAACCTTCACCTCTCTGAATGTAACACCAAGACTTAGCGCATCTCCAAGGGTTTAGGTTAGGAGAGTTTATCATTTCAAAATCTTTAGCAGAGACAGGGAGAGGGGCAGGAGAAAAAAAAAGAAGCTGAGGAAAATTGATCGGGAGTGTGCTAGAAGTTGGGAGTCTTTGTTATCTTGAAAATCCTAATAAATCCTTCGTCTTTACAGCTTAAAGCGTGCGCAGTAATTTGAAGTTCATTAATCCCTCCCTTTTTTCCCCTTAAAGAAGAAGTGGTAAAGTTGTCTCCTGGTACCCTGGGCTGAGGAGATGTGAGAGGAGGTGTTCTCTCTCTCTCTTTTTTTAAACTTCTTCGTCTTCCTATTTGCCAGCAGCTCTTTTTTTTTCATGAAAAAATGGTTAGAGATTCTGATTACTCCTGAATGGCATACGCACACTTACCAAGTGTATGCTACAAACCTGCTCATCTGTTTTGTGTCGCTAGCTGACCATCTATTGAGCGTGCAGAGATTGTAGGTTTTTTTTGTACAGCGACATGTGTGTGACCTCTTCGCACACTATCCCCCACTCGTCCATTGGGTCTGACATGTCTTTCCTTCTTTTAGCTGAGAATGAAGAAAAGTCAACAGAGGGCTACCTGGTGTACGTAGTGCTGGCCGGACTGGCACTTCTGGCCTTCGTGGTCGTGGGCATGGTGGCTTCCCGTAAGCGGAGACGAGAGCACGGCCAGCTCTGGTTCCCAGAGGGCTTCAAAACGAGCGAGCCTAGCAAGAAAAAGCGGCGAGAGCCCGTCGGCGAGGACTCCGTCGGCTTGAAGTGAGTAGAGTTTTTTTTTTCCTTTGGCAGTTTTCTTGGCTGTAGGTGTGAACACAGAAATACAGGGCAGAAAACCTGTTGTATTCAAGGTGCGTTATATTAAAGAGGAGGAGTTTTTATTTGCGGTAATTTTACAAGGTGGGTTGTCAAAATAGTAGGATGTATTTGGTGGTGCAGAGGCTAAACAGACTGCTGATGCTGTGGGTTTGAGGATGGCGTGCACTGCAACACTTTTTCTTCTCATTTTAGGCCACTGAAGAACTCCGATATTTCACTAATGGATGACAATCAGAATGAATGGGGAGAGGAAGAGCCAGCCGATACCAAGCGCTTTAGGGTAAGCCGAACTCTCGTATAGGGAAATTAATGTTTTATTTATTATACGATTCAAGTTATGGAAGTTGTGACAATTTTAATAATTTAATTGTCATAATATCCTGGAATTTGAACTTTAATTATTTTTTGTCTTTGGCTTTTGTATAGATTTATAGGAATCAGTACCTCAATGTAATATTTACTATTCAATATTTAATATTGCATTAGCTGTTATGTAAAATGATTTTAGGCTTATGGTATTCTTACACTAGCATTAGGATATGTTTTCATCTTTTGTGTATCTCCGTATGTTGCTCTGGATAAGAGCGTCTGCTAAATGCTGTGCAAACGCCATCATGAAAATAGCCAGGCTTAGAACTTCATATAGCTCCAGGCTTAGAACACGTTGCTTCATTAACCAGTTCATATAAGGTCATTTTCACAGCTATTTGTGTATCCGTGTGTGTGTGTGTGTGTGTGTGTGTGTGTGTGTGTGTGTGTGTGTGTGTGCATGGCTTAGTTTGAAGAGCCGGCGATGTTAAATCTGGATGACCAGCAGGACCATCGGCAGTGGACTCAGCAGCACTTAGACGCAGCCGACCTGCGGATCCCCTCCATCGCCCCCACACCCCCTCAAGGCGAGAACGAGAACGATTGCATGGACGTCAACGTCCGAGGACCAGGTAAAGCCACTATACTCGAAATCATTTTATTCTATTTGTATCTAATCGTCAAATATATTGTACCGATATAAAAGCAGATCTGGATTTCCAGAGCAATGCATCGGTTGTCAGAGGAACTATTCAATTGATTATCACTATTTTTAAATGAAAGTCACTTTTTTCAGGGGGGATGGGGGGTTATACGGGGGGGGGGGGATATACACAGACAGTATTAAACCTCTAATCATGAGCCATATAACATATAGCCAACAATTTGAATGCAACTTAATTTCTTACTAGTCTGCTGTTTATATTGTGTGCGCACAGTATTTGAACACTGAAAAAGTATGTACCCCCTTCTCGATTGCATTTTTTCTAGCATATTTATCACAGTGAATATTTCTTGATGTTAATACAATAGAAATCATATAATAATATACAGTATTCGATTATATATATAATACAAGACAAAGGAAGCCTGACATTTTTATTGTTTTAGTAAATTAAATGCTTTAATTTAATTAATTAATAATTATTTCCCAGTTAAACTTAATAAATTGTTGCAAGCATGTCTATGCATTATTATTATTATTATTATTATTATTATTATTATTATTATTAATAATAATAATATATTTAAAATGGGTGGCTAAAAATTTGGCCTGTCTAATTGGATATCTAGATAAATGGTAACATGCCGATAAAATTTTTCCTATGTTATATGGGTGTAGGATAGTTTTGTTTCTTAGGTAAATGACCAGTTTAAACATCTGCTTACTCAGGTTTATTTTATCTACTGTTGCACTGTGTCTGGACACAGACTGACATTGTCATGTCTGTCAGTATAGTATGAAGGTGAGTGAGCTCAGCACTGTGTAGAAGTAGTGGAACACACCCTCTGCAGTAACGTGCACACGCTCCGTCACAGTAACGTGCACACGCTCCGTCACAGTAACGTGCACACGCTCCATCACAATAACGTGCACACGCTCCGTCACAGTAACGTGCACACGCTCCATCACCGAGAATCATCATGATGAAGAAAGTGCTGATAAGATGCAGGTTTCATTTCTCAAGCAGCAACCTGATAACTGAGTAACAAGCTTATCAGTGCCAACGCTAATGATGAAAGAAATGAAAGACACTGGGGCATTTTGTTAAAGGGAATTAATAAACAAGCAGTTGGTATGAATTGATCACTACCCTGAAACTTTTTTATTTCGCATATTGCTCTTATATTAGTGTTATGTATACAGTATACTGTATATTCGTTTTTTATTCCTTTTATACCAAAGTAATTTGTCAAAATTTGACATAAAAATATTACTTATTAAATATTGTCTTATTATACTCGTGTTTTAGGGTGACATGTAATGTCTCATCAGTGTGACTTCTTTTTTTTAACGTTAATAAAGTTTTTAAAAATAGGTAAAAATAAATAAATGAAAAAATTTTGTACAGAGAAAATTTTAGATCTGTCTGTGGACTGAATTTTAAATATGTTTATTATTTATA
>JAQMYG010000014.1:12050083-12066118 GCA_030014215.1 Clariallabes teugelsi | reverse complement strand
ATCTCACCTATGCGGTTTGACTATGCGAGGACCGACGCGCGGAAAGATGGAAACCTAATCACAGCGCCAAAACTCACACACTGCGATTTCATTACTTTTTGTGATTAATTGTGCAGGTTGTAGTCACGAGTATAAACCTTGAAACTTCTCTGTCAAAAGCATGTCCAAATATTTATGTCTTTATCTGACCTTTTGAATAGTTTTCACTTTCATTACAGTTTGTTTTTAGTTTCTCCAAAAAGCAATGGGTGAAAATAAATTATCTATTTCATTCATGTTCATTTCATCCCTGAATGTAATCCACATGTACTTTCTGCTTATGATGTGTTCAGTGACATAGACTGAGGTAAACAGTATCAGCCCAATTACAGATCAGATCTCTGGGGCATTTTACTGTTTTCAATCATTTTACATGACTGTCACTGAAAGGCTCCAGGAATCTATTTAAAGTATTTGTTAGCAGGGAATAATCTATTGTCAGTGCAAAAGGAAGTATAAAATAAATGTTCCACTGACCTCTTTTGAAGAAACAGGCCTGCTCTGATATTTACACCAAGTTCCTTCTCATAATCCAATTCCGCATAAAAACGGTGACGTCGCCCAACAACACTGCAGATTATCGTTCATAAAGCGCCATCTGCTGGTCTGAATTAACACAACACTCAAACATTACCACATTTTCAGGTCTCTATATTAATTTTTTCTTTAATGTTTCTCACTCTTTTTTTCTCTCTATTTTAGATTTATATCAATAAACCTAATTCTTACATTTAGCTAAATTAATTAAGTATTACGTGTTATTGTTGAAAAATTATTTATTTTCAATAAGTCAATGATTAGTAAATAAGTATTTATTTATTTAGTAAGACACAAACCTTCTGTAGGAATGCCTCCCTAACAAATGCAGCATAAAGCCTTTTTAATATTAATGGTTGAAGGTTTAAATAATAAAAGGTTGTAGGTTTATTCTACAATGGCCTGATATACCATTTTTCATGAACTATTATTAAAAACTATTACAAACGTCATATTATTGTTTTTAAAAGGTTAAGCTTGAATATCAGCGAACAACTTGCTGATATAATACTGTATATAATATTATATAACATATATAATATAATAAATATGTTTGTCAGTTTGGATACTATTATTTTTCCTCATTAGTGGAAATTTGTTTTCTATATTCAGGACCATTTATATTATATTACATTACATTTATTACCATAGTATATAATATACAGTATATACTGTACTCTCTCTGTCAAAAGTTTGTACACACCTGCTGATTCCATGGACTTTCCTGATTTTTATTTCTTTCCACACTGTAAAATATGCAATAATTTTCTTTGAACAGTGATAACTCTAAATGAACTTCTCCTCTGCAGCAGAGGGAAGTTTTGGTCTTACTTTCCTGGGATGGTCTTCATGAGAGCCAGTTTCATCATGGTGCTTGATGGGGTTTGGACAGTACTGTTCTTGCTTATTGTCTTAAAATAACAACTTACTGTGGTTGTTATTATTGTTGTTAGTTAATTACCTAATTCCATATGTGTTGTTTCATAGTTTTGAAATCTCCAGTATTGTTTTAGAATGTAAAAAATAAAAGCAAATTGTGCCCAAACGTTTAACTGGTGTTTTTCAATAATATCTTTACATTTCATACATTGGAGGACCCAAAACCAGTCTCCAACCAACCAATTTTAGGTCTATATGTCTGTCCAACCAAAACTGGCTGGACAGAATTTATTTAACCTTTTGCAGTACTTACTGTAGGTATTTGCCTGAAGTTACTGTTATGAGCAGTCATGTGCCAGATTATGCCACAACAGCTAATGCTTTCTTTTTAATTTTTTTTTACTAATTTAGTGCTTTTTCCTTCGAGGTGGTCATGGCGACGGAAATGCACCGACAAGCAACCAAAATCGCGACACAACGAAAGCGCAACACAGCATGGCTTATTCCAAAAAAAAAGAATAGTAGTATGTTAAAACTGAACCTTCAAAGATGTATGGACAGATCAATTTATTGTTTATTCTTCCTGCGAGAACTTGGTCTCATACACTACTGTATAATGCCAAAAGTGTTCGCTCGCCTGCTTTCACATGCATATGAACTTGTGTAACATCCATTTCTTAATCCATAGGGTTTAATATGATGTTGGCCCATGCTTTGCAGCTATGGCATCTTCAACTCTTTAGAAGAGCGTTTATGGGAATTTTTGACCATTCTTTCAGAAGCGCATTTGCGAGCCATGCCCGACCAGAAAGCCTGGCTCGCAGTCTCTGCTCTAATTCACCCGATGATGTTCTTTTAGGTTGACTATGCAGGCCAGTCAAGTTCTTCCATACAAAACTCGCTCATCCATGTCTTTAAGGACCTTGCTTTGTGCACTGGTGCGCAGTCATGATGGAACAGGAAGGGGCCATCCCCAAACTGTGTCCACAAAGTTGGAGCTAAAGCATTAAGTGTTCCTTTTACTGGAAGTAAGGAGCCCAACTCCTGAAAAACAAGCCCACAAATCAACCAGTTCCAACTAGACTTTACAGAATTTAATGAAGCTTGTGCAGTACTTAGATACCTGGGCTTGTATTCACAAAGATTCTTAGCCTAAAAGGTCCTAGCTGGGAGTCCTAGACTAAAAGTGATTTAGGAAACTTCATAAAGCAATTCTGAGTAAGGAAAGTACAAAAACCGTTATCTTAGAGAAGAGTTGTGGTTAACCTCGTTGCTAGGAATGAAGCAGTAATTCAAGGACTGTGATTGGTTGATAAAAAAATCTGTAAAGGTCTTAAAATGCGCTCTTTGTGAAAATAGAATATATGATAATAAAATAGACAGTGAAATCATAATGTTTGTATATAAAGAAATTGTATAATCATGACTATAGGCTACCTTATGCAAAGTTTCTGTTATAGGCTTAATATCTTAAAGTTAATTAAAACAGCCAAATGTTGAAAATATGTCTACATTTGAAGCAACAAATTTCCACGGAATACTTACTATATTTAAGTTCTTACATTTTTTTTATCATACTGATTTTATTACTTGTAATCCATTTCAGATTGATGGGAGCAAAATAGCTCAGCTTTTACCAATTTACATGATTGTAGGACAGTTTATTTAAGTTGCACTTTTGGACGTTATGTAGCCAACAATCCTAAAGAGATGTAAGAAAGTAAAAGAACAAGAAAACCAAATTGGACAGAAGAGCATTGTTTACTTTTACGTTTAGTGTTTGGAGAATATTTCTTCTTTCCACCAATTTCTCCTCTGCTATAAACTCTTAAACCTCTTAAAAGTCCTCCTCTCTACTCTTAACAATTTTTACCTTAGGAGCTGTTTTTAGGGATAAGATAGTTTGTGAATCATTTTTATCTTTACTAAGAATTAGTCCTAAATTTGAGGTGAAATTCTAAGAAAATTTCATAATTCTAAGAATTTTCCTAAAATTTCGCAACTTTTAGGTTTAAGAAGCTTTGTGAATACAGGCCCTGAAGTTTATAACCTGCACCATTAGTGAAATCAAAATGTTGAGTAAAAGCAATGTTATGGACAGTTATTTGCTGGATTTAATAATCTACTACTGAATATTTTTACTGGGATTACATAATATTTTCACCGCTGAAATAACAGTGCTGAAGTGGTTGCATTTTAAGTCATTTTAAGACAAAACTTAATCTTTATCCAATCTACATATATATTTTTTGTTTGTTTGTTTGCTTGTTTATTGTATATATACATACATGTAGTACAGTATGTGCTGTATACACACAAGGACATTGCAAAAGTTTTAGGCAGGTGTCAAAAAATGCTGTAAAGTAAGAATGCTTTCCAAAATAGAAGTGGTAATAGTTTATTTTATCAATTAACAAAATAGAAAGTAAATGAACAGAATAAAAATCCAAATCAAATCATTATTTCGTGTGACCACCACAAAATTGTATAAATTCAACTTGCACACAAACCATCAACTTGGGGACAAACCATCATTTCCAGGACTCCTTGTTCTTCTCTTTTTTGAAGATAGTCATTAATGAGTCTGTATATTTGGGGTTGTTGTCCTGCCGCAAAATAAATATGGATTCAATCAAATGTCGCCCTGATGATATTGCATTATGGGTAAGTAAGTACCTGCCTGTATTTTTTTTTTTTTGCGTTGTGGACACCATGAGTCCAGACCAATTTTTAAAATATTTTATATATTTCCAACTTAATTTACAGAAATCTAGCAACCAACTACCTCCACCATGCTTCACTGTTGCCTACAGGCACTCATTATTGTACTGTTTTTCAGCCCTTCAGCCCTGCCTCCTGCTATAGTCAAATATAAAAGAATTTGACTCATCAGTCCAGAGCACCTGCTGACTTTTTTGTACCCCAGTTCCTATCTATTTGTGCATAGTTGAGTTGCTTAGCCTTGTTTCCACATCGGAGGTATTCTTCCATGAAGACCGTTTTTTGCTTATGGCACTGCTGGACATCTTCTGATGTCAAATGGAAGTACAGTAAGCATGATGTGTCTTTCACCTGGTACATTAAGTGTCCTTGGCCGACTACTGGGTCTACTGTACAGTCACTCAACATTTTACAGGATTGTACTTCTTCAAAATAGTTTGAACAGCACATATTAAAACCCCGTATGAAATTTGCCTCTGAAAGATCTTGCAGATGCAGTGGAACAGAAAGGGGCCATCCCCAAACTGTTCCCACAAAGTTGGGAGCATGAAATTGTCCAAAATGCCTTGGTGTGCTGAAGCATTAATAGTTCCTTTCACTGGAAGAAAGGGGCTGAACCCAACTTCTGAAAAACTACTCCACACCAGTTTCAAGATGACAGCGCATTAGTGAACAAAGCAAGGTCCATAAAGACACAGATGCACAAGTTTGGTATGGAAGGACTTGACTGGCCTGATCTCAACCCGATAGATCACCTTTGGGATGAATTAGAGTGGAGGCTGCGAGCCAAGACTTCTTGCCCAACATCAGTGTCTGACCTCACAAATGAGAGCTTTTTGAAAGAATGGTCAAAAATTCCCATAAACACACGCCTAAATTTTGTGGAAAGCCTTCCCAGAGGATTTGAAGATGTTATCGCTGTAAAGGGTGGGCCAACATCATATTAAACCCTATGGATTAAGAATTAGATGTCACTCAATTTCATATGCATGTGAAGGCAGGCGAGAGAATACTTTTGGCAATATAGTGTATACATCTATATACCTGTACACACACATGCTGCCAACTGTCGATGATGTATGAAATATTACTTGCCGCTACATACCCCTATTAATTCATTAATCTTACCCTTTGCACAGAGGCCTAGCTATCCAAGGAGATTTAGGGTACGAGGCGCGGTACACCCTGGACAGGGTGCCAATCTATTGCTGGGCACACACACAACAGGCTTTTTGAGAATGCCAATTAGTCTAATCTGCATGTCTTTGGACTTTGGGAGAAAAACAGAGTACCCGGAGGAAACCCTCCAAGCAAGAGGAGTACATGCAACTCTATACACACAAAATTACGGTGGGAATTGAACCCACGATCCTGGAGGTGCAAGGGGACATTATGCTAACCACTTATGCCACCTGCTGTCTTATATGAAAAAATTTTTTTGATTACGTTCTGATACTAAATTGTGCTTCTTTCTTCGTAGCTCCATTCAAAAATAATGGCAGTGTAGCAAAGGATGCTGATTGGTCACGTCAGTGGTGATGTCATTGGGCTCGTCACACTCATGGAAACGACACAGGCCTCGAAGCGAGGCTTTATTTGGAACCGCCCCTTCTGCTCGTCAGTCCAGGGCGCTCAGTTACACCCGGAACATATGCAGGAAACTGATTTCTGTTATTAACGTAAAGAGCGCGAGCCTGCTAACAGACCCATTCTCGGTAAGATCCTTATAGAAGACTCTCCTTGTTAGCGTACCTGGCTGTAGTTAGCCTGCGCGTCACCTCAGACGGCAGCTAACGTTAGCTGGCTAACAAAGTAGCAGCTTTGCTAGCTCTTTAGTCTTCAACCGCCTGTATTATCTGGTCATTTTTTCATTAGCATTCGGATTTGTTTATACAAACTCGAGCTCAGCGGGACGTGTAGCGTGCTAGTTTATTTGCATAACGTTACTGTTATGAGAGCTAACGCTACAGAGCTGGACTTTCCCCGGCCTAGCGCTGCCGAGTTGCCCCCGCTGTCGGTGCGTTTGTTCTGAAGGTAACGTTAATGAGCAGATAGAGCGTAAAGCGGTACAGGACACTGAGGTAAAGCCACCGCTGGTGTTTTGTTGTAGGACGTGGTCTCAGAATGGATTTGGGGGATGGAGGAGACAGCAGCAGCAGCAGCATACGACGGAAGATGGAGGCGGTTGGGGAGGCGGTGGAGATCACCCCGCTGGAGATGTACGATTCAGCCAGGGCTAAGATAGCGGCTAACCTGCGCTGGTTGTTCGCTAAAGCCTACGGAATCGGTAAGGTGTTCGTTTTATGTTTTAAAGCTTGATGAGGTAAATGCTGCTGTGGAGTGAGAAAGATGGAGTGATACTGCTTTTACTGTACATCTGTATAATCTTCAGTGCACAATAACACTCCCCAGTGTGGTCCGACTAGCCCTGTTCACACTGGATTAGTTGTACATCAAGAGGTGGGACAGTAATGTACACAGTCCTTCTCTGGTTATATACAGTTATACGGTAGATACATGGATGCCGTTTCATTATGTAGACCAATTGATATGCTTAAAACAAACAATCACTGTCGTCTCCAATAAACATATATTTGTACCTAGCATAAGTTTAGTGTGATATAACAACTCGTTTTTTAATTTTATTTATTATTATTATTATTATTTTTTTTACAATGTATAGCGAATTCATGCATAGTTATCCTGTTCCATCCACCAACCCATCTAGGAACGTCTTTAGTGCAACTAGGAACCATGAAGGCCAATGTTGATTACCATTGGTGATTACTGTGGTTTTTACGACCATGGTAGGACCTTCGGTCAACATCCACACACTGTGGGTAATTTGCGACCGCCAGTTAACCTAATCTGTATGTCTTGGGATTGTGGGAGAAAACCCACCAAGCACGCGGAGAACATACAAACTCCATGCACACAAAGGCGGGAATCGAACCCGGACCCTGGAGGTGCAAAGCGACAGTGCTAACCACTAAACTGTTTATGCTGTTAGCTGCCGATAATATTACGGTAATGTCGGAGTTTATGCTTCATCCACCAGAGCAGCTTCCTGTACAAGATAAATGAAATATTCCTTAGAGTGGGAATCTTGTCTTACCTTTCCCTATCAGTCAAAATCTTGTACACAATTTCAGTTTCATTTTCTACATTCCAGAACAATACTAGATTTTATTATTTTTTTCAAAATGATGAAATAACTCTGACACACATAGCATTAGGTGATTAAGTTCTTGAAAGACCAGTACTGTCAAGTGCATTTTGCTAAACCCATCAAACACCATGATGAAACTGGCTCTCATGAAGACCATCCCAGGAAAGCAAGCAAAAACTTACCTCTGCTGCAGAAAAGTTGTTGATTTCGACTTACAACAGTTAACAAAATCGCAGATTAACAGCACCACAAGTTAGAGCTGTTATGAAGAAGGCTGCTTTACAGAGTAGTAGAGACATCTCAATATTAACTGTTCAAAGGAGATTATTGCATATTTTTGTTGCCTTCAACATTGTTTGACAATGTAGAAAGAAACAAAAATCAAGAACGACCATAGAGTTAGTTGTGTCCAAACTTTTGACTTCATTGTATTTGTAACCAGGGAAAGGCTTTATGCTTACCTACCCTGTGTTTATGGCTGTTGAATCTCTCAGGATCCCTGAAATATCCCCAGATAATTTCCCTACACCCTGTAAAGGAGGTGTGATTGTTTCTTTATGTTAGAGGCACTCTCTTTCATCTCTGGTCTAAACCAACACCAAATCAAGTATTGGTAGAGTTTAAAAAAGTATAAAACTAAAAAAATGAAGATATTTACCAGATGTTGCGCAAAAACAAACATACAAAGTTTGCATTCATAAGTGTTGTATATAGTGTTTATGAAACCTTTGGTATAGACGTGACAGTCAGTCCACTCTCTGAGATCTATACAGAGATAGCTTATCTCATGTCAACTGATAAGCCGCATTACAGACGTTTAGTCCATTCGAACGCTACACTAGATGTAAGGTAGAATTGTTTTCACTTGAGAATTGTTATAAAGTCCGTTCTCTTCTAGACCAGTTGCTTTCTGTTACATGGCACACAGAGCTAATTTATGCTTGTGGTGGTGATCAATCTGGGTCATCACAGGCATCGTTCCGGATGTGAAGTACAGAAATGTCCGCTCATTCCACAGTCTGGATCAGCAGCATGCTGGGAAGATGGCAAGTTGTTTGTAAACAAGAAGCAGGGTCTCGCTGTCAGAAAGGGTTAGACACTTACTGTTCACTCTTAGACATACAAAGTGTGTGTGTGTAGGATTGTTTTATGTCGGAGGCTGTGTGAGGATCTTTAACTAAATCAAATTTGTGGGAAAACCTGGACAGATTTGGTCATTAATCTAAACAAAATATAAAGCATTAATCTATTGTTTGACTGAATATAATGAAATAATTATATACAGTCACAACCGAATCAGAATATCTCATGTGGTCATCCATCATTGAAAACAAAGTACTTTGCTTCTAAAATGCAGAAACTTTCTTGTAATTTTTTACATATTACTATGAACCCTGATAATTCAATATCTGCCCTATGGGAAAAGATTTAAGCATTTAGCAGACGCCCTTATCCAGAGCGATTTACCTTAGCTTTTTTTAAATCATTTATATATATATATATATATATATATATCACACTCACACTGGTTAACTAGGTTAGTAACTATAAGTACCATCAGTCAAACAAGCACCAGTGTAGAAAACTGATTGACATGCAATGTGTTTAGTTTAACTGATTTCTGCTTTAGCATTTGCATATAGTGAGATTGTGTTCATATGCAGAAAAGGAGGAAGGTGTGTAACCTTATGCTTCCTCTTTCCTTGTAAAAGTCCAACTGTGGGTCTCAAACTGACTCGAACACTCTAAAGCACGATATGTAACAGCTGAAATGCTGTGATTGTGACCCAGTGCTTTATCTTAAACAGTATTATTTACTAAACACTGTTCTCTGCTGAGACTTTATTTGCTTCTCTTCCTGCAATAATTGAAGTTAGTTTCACTACAGGAGGGAAAGGTGATAACCAGGAGCACTGTTGCACGAAATATATTTTTAGTACTTTTCTTGGCACTGGTTAGTGGAACACTCGGGCAAACGAGTGAATTTCTTTCTATTTACATAATTAGTGGAATTTCTGATAAGGTCAGCTTGTACGTCCTTACAGCAAAAGTTTCTTCCTTTTGCAGTATGGACTTTTGAATGCTCGGTATTGTTTCATGGGATTTATTGGTTTGAGGTTGGGTGACGCTTTTGGTCCCATTCCTGTACTATGGTCAGGGTTTGAGCTGAAAAAGTAACTTTGTTTCTCTTCCCTTTCACATTTCACAATTTGGCATGAACTTGTTGAACTTGTTAAAGTGTGTGTCTGTCTGTCATGATCAACTAGGTGCTATATTCTATAGGGAATCTGTCATAACTGACTGGGAAACCTGTAATCTGTGAAATGACTGACCTAATTCCACCTAAGACTTCTTTGCTTTAGTAATCAGTGTTTAGTTTAATGAGGTTATCTAAGCAGCTATGGTGTAAGTAAAGCTTGCATGAATATCTATTTTATTTTTTAGACGTTTCCATGCAGCAGGGTATTGTTTTCTTGCGTTACAGATTTCACACAAAGGTCGCATCGAGATTTTTTTCCTTTTGACTTTTTTGACAGTGTGTCTTCCTGTTTTGTTCCATAGCAACAGATACTCTTTTTCCCTTCATATCACAATTACTCATAGGTGCTGGATGTGCTGTATTGCAGCTGGGACTCTTTTAAGGCATTCAGTAATCACAAGCATGATGGTGCTTGTCTACTTTATCCTCTGCTACTTCAAAACCCTAGCAATGAAAGCGGTCCAATTCAGCCAAAAGATATTTAATATATCATATAATTAGAACTTGGGTTGTTCTTGTAAACCCTGTTTTATGTGTCCGAATTTCAAAAGTTATGCAATCTCCTGTTTTCCGCCGGTTTCATTTAAGGCAGTGTTGTCTGTATGCATGGTCCTAGTCTGTGTTGTATTTGAGTCATATATTAAAAACTACAGGTGGATATGGAAGAAATATCATATTCAATATGATTCTGGTCAGCATTGCAGAGATTTATTGCTAGCATCAGTGTATGGTTGAAAGTTGTATGTTTGAAACGACTTGCTATGGAAACCAGGCACTAAAACAATGGTCTAGTCTTTGTAAAACTTAATAGAGACTCGGTTTATACTTTTAATCCTCATGGGATGAAAGCAATGTAAACAGTAGTCCATTTTCAGCTGCGGTGGTGTTTTGTTTTAAAGTGGCCGGGTGTTTTGGAGGCCGTTAGATGAAGCTAACTGTTTTGAAATTCAAAATTCAAGCAAATGGAGCCGCTCCCTTCACTGGTTCCTTCCAAATACACACCTCTGCACACACACACGTTCATGCCTGTTCTTCCTCTTATTTTAATTGCTCAGGATTGTTTCATTGAATTTGTAGGCTTGTGGTTGGAGGACACTTTTGGTCTCTTTCCAGTGCCATGGTTGGGTTTTGAGCTGAAAAAAAAGGCTTTGTTTTTTTTCCATGCAATTGACATCTTCCTGCCTGTCCAAGAGGGGAAGGGCTTTCAGGACTTGCTGGCAAGTCCCCTACATACGAACATTCAAGTTAAGAATTTCAAGATACAAACATGCGTTTGTGCGTGTTCAATCGCACAAGTTAGGTCACATGTACGAAGTACAGTGAAACCTCGGATTGCGAGTTACGCGGTTTGCGAGCGTTTCGCAAGATGAGCAAAGATTTTTGATAAATTTTGACTTGGAATACGAATAAGTCTTGGTTTACGAGTACCGAGTACCATGTATCACGCATGCGCTTCTTGTTTTGACGCCGAGCGTTATGTGATCACAACTGAGCCAATGGTTTTTCTCTCTTGCACTGCGGGATTGTGGGTAATCCTCTCCCCTGGTCTGTCTTTTAAAGGTAAGATGCAGTTTAATTTGTTTTATTTTTACTTTATATTTTGTATTCGTTATTTTTATGCATTTATTTTTTTGGGCTGTGGAACGAATAAATGAAATAAATAAATAATTTGGGTTTCCATTATTTCTTATGGGAAAATTTGCTTTGGTTCACGAGTGTTTTGAAATACGAGCCCGCTTTCGGAACTAATTATGTTTGTAATCCAGTGTTCCACTGTACATTGTCGTGTGTGTGCAGCATGCATCACAGGGTGTCCAGAAACAAGTGTAAAAGCAGCAGCGATGAAGCCTATACTGCTAGAAGCGTCAAGCAATAACGATGGAGACAAAAGTAAAAAATGATTAAGAGAATAGAACATGATGAAAAGATGGCAGACATTGCTTGGTCTTTTTACATCGTTCAACAATTGAAATGATTCTAAAGGACAAGATCATGGAACATGATAGTTTTATACTGTGTGTATAAACATTAATTGTTATTGTGTTAGTATTCTAGTACCTAGACAATGTTGGACTTGCGAACAAATTGGACTTACAAACAAGCTCTCGGAACAGAACTTGTTGGGGACTTACTGTAGTCGTGTCTCTGGTCATTACTGGGTGATCTTGAGGCCCTTATTTGTTTTCTTTCCCATTTACAGAGTGCAGTGTGCCAAAGGGATCAGTGTTTCTCCTCTCAGGTGATCCTTTATTGATCTCTACTGGGTCACAAAAGGGCTGGTTTAGCCGGGTGATGGACAGCAGGACAGTAGCCCTGGATTAAGTGGTTTGTGAGAATCAGGCTTGTTTCTGTTAAATGTTTCTGCTTCGTGTTTATAGCCACGCTCTAGCTAATACAGCATCTCAGCAGTGCTGGCATGGGAGCTCTTGAAGCTGTGAAACACAGGATCACATCTTTTTCACACCCTCACAACGATAAAGTAACACTTACAGATCCAAACTCCATTTCAAGCATTTAAATAATGCATCTTTTATTCCACCATGTAAAAAATTACTGAATTAAGTTTTAGCCAATATCTGTGGTTTTTAAACTGTCTGTAGCTACAAACCACTTTAACTGTACACAAAAATACACAGACTTGTTTTATGGCCATGACATAAAAAAGTACAATATTGTATACCATATGCCCAAAAGTATGGGGACACCTGACCATGACGATCACTCCCACATGTACCTGTTTCAGAACCGTATGTTTTAAAAATAGTTAGTCCTCACTTTTTATTTTTATAACCTCCGCTCTCCTCGTGAGGCTTTTCACTAGATTTTAAAGTGCTGTGGGTATTTTTCTGTTTAGAGCCGCAGGGGATTTGGTAAGATCAGGCACTGATGTCTAGAAGGCATGGTGTGCATTTCACATTCCAGTTCCTCCCAAAGGTGATTGCTGGGTTTGAGATCAGGGCTTGGTCCACTTGACAAACCATGTCTTCATGAAGCACGTGTTGTGCACAGGAGCACTGCTATACCGGAACAGGTTTGGCTCCTTTAATTGCAGTAACGAGAAATTGTTTGGGGAAAAAATCATTTTATGCAGTATTTCCTATAACACTAAAATAAGAGTAATATTGATAATGTTGTGTTGGTAGCGAACGGAACGGGCCGGGGCCGGCATTACTTGCCAGCACAGAGGTGTTCTACCACATTATATTAGATTCAACTTTGTCATTTGTCATTAGTACATTTAACAAAACACACATACCCCTACTAATCTTCCCCTCCATCTACCCATGTGTAAAGTGTAAGACGAAGTAAAAAAAAGAATTTGGTGTAGATAGCTTGAGCACTTCCTGGGTTTTTCAAAGACGAGGTCCAGTGTCTGCGCGTATGGCAATGCCTCTGGTGCTGGTCCTTTAATTGATATTCACAGACATGCAGCCATGTGCTCCCCTTTCAGCCTGTTTCTCTGCTCTATTTTGACCCAACAAACAAATGAACACTTGATCTTTGATATTTAATCCAAAATACCCTGTATATACTGTATACTTACTGCAGAAAGCTACATTTCACTTGCCAACATATGTGTAGATGGAGAGGAGGGTTAGTATGTTTGGATGTCTAAAGCTATGTTTCTCGTTCTCACGCCATATGCTCTTAAAATACTTTTGAATATTCATATCTGCTGAGTAAATGCATTAAAAAATACTGTCTTTCTAGCCACCGTAGACCGAAAAGACATTACATGTAGTCTTGTAGCTGACAATACAGCATAGTTGCTGCTTCCTTTCATAGAATTAGAAGCTAGGGATGGAAATCACCAGTAACTTTCCGATAAGGTAGCAAGATATGTAGGTGCAGATTCGATTTGTTACAATTTTAAACCTTTTAAAAAAGTTTAATGATCAATTAAATGTAGCCCATTGTTTATAACATTAGTTTTCTCACTTAAAAGCCAAGCGCAGGATATAAACAATACAAGCTAACATCAAATACAAGATTTTAACATTTAACTGAGCAGCAATGTGACTGTCATCCGCTGTAATTATTATTTAAAAAAATAAACTTGGCATATAAAAAATATATAAAATCTGCTATCTTTTGTTACATTTGAAAAGGCGAGTGTGTGTGTGTGTGTGTGTGTGTGTGTGTGTGTGTGTGTGTGTGAAGGCGCACTGTGTCAAATTACGCACGCGCACAACGACAGAGAGGGAGAAAATGGATCGTTAACCTCTCTAATGAGACTTTCTTTTGCTTTACACGCGCGCACACGTGTGTTATAAGAAGCAGTACACGTGCGCTGTACACATGCGCTTACAAATACAAAATAAAATATGTTTTACACACACACAGTGGTCACAGTGTTATAGTAAACAGTACACGCGTGCACGGATGTTGATTATACCAGTAAGAGATGAGCACTAAGACCCAGCAGGGGAGACGATTACCCATAATTCTGCAGCGCCAGAGCGAGAGAAACCATTGGCTCAGTTGTGATCACAGGACGCTCGGCACCAAAACAAGAAGCGCATGAGTGATACATGATACTTGGTACTCGTAAACCAAGACTTGAAAATGTATTAAAAATCTTTGCTCGTCTTGCGGAACACTCGCAAACCGCGTTACTCGCAATCCGAGGTTCCACTGTAAATATAAAAATATATATTGTTTCAAAACTTTGTTTTAAGGTTATTGTAGTAATAAGTGAATTGGAGTTCATAACCGAATAAATTTTTTTCTTCTTCTTCTTCTTTCGCTCCTCCATCTCTGTTAGTCTGCCAAATGCCGCAAATGCAGTATCCACTGTGCCAAGTCTTAAGAGAACGCTTCTCTCGCACTCTTACAGAGTCACTCAGTCGTTCACCGTGCAAAACCGTTTTTCACTACAGAGGATGTGCAACCATTAGCACGCTTTCCTTTTATGGCAGCTGGCATCCGTTACATTTCCTGGCTCTCAGTACACCCCTCTCTCAGAAACAGAATAAACAGGTACAGGAGCGGTAGCGTGAGGGGAAACTGTCTAGTACTAATTAATCGACCGCAGATTGATCATTGTTCTCTCAAAGATTTTTAAAAAGGCTGAGCAAAAATACTTCGGTGGCATGCCAAAGTATACGGTGTGGGAAACGTTGATATGGTTGTGATGGTTACTCATCTTGCTGAACTTTTGGCCATGTATTTTAGCTATTAATGGAAGTTGTATGGCAGCCATGAGATGTTTTATTTGATCCTAGTGGGTTGTTTTGTGCTCCCTTGTTGAGCTTCATGGCTGATCGACCTATACAGATACATGGCCGATCGACCTAAAACAGGTCACTAGTTCAGTGTTAAATATCTTAATTATTCCCTATTTCTAAATTTTTTTTTTCCCATTTACCTCTTTTTCAGATCACATTCCAGAGGACATGAGGGACCCCTTCTACACAGACCAGTATGAGCAGGAGCACATCAAGCCTCCTGTGATCAGGCTGATGTTGTCCTCTGAGCTTTATTGTCGCGTGTGTGGCCTCATTCTCAAAGGGGACCAGGCAGCCTCCCTTCAGTCCCACCAGTCAGTCATCCAGTCCCTCTCTCGCAAAGGGATCTATGTCATGGAGGGAGATGACACGCCCGTCACAGAGGGTGACCTCATGTGTCAGCCAATCAAAATGGTGAGTTTGATCTACCTGCATTGTCTGACTTTCTTTTTTTCTTCCTTTCTTTAGCCGATGCAGTTAGGAAGAATGGGTTGTATTTTGCAGAAAGGATTCACATGCGTTGTGTTGTATAATAGGATGTGTTAAAGGTTAGGAGGAGTGAACTTGAGTAGAGAAAGAAAGGAAATATGGCACTGTGTGAACAGACTCGATACATGAGAGTGCGGAAGTCTTCCTGTGGTAACTTGCCTTATCACCACACTAACAAGGCAGGCGGGAGAAAGTGTTTTTTTCTGTCTGTTGTTAATATCTCTTTCACTAAGCAGGAGGTTTTACTGGCAGACTAGAAAAAAAGCGAGTTACATCAAGTTCTGTCGGTGTGCTTTAAGTCTGCAGTGATTGGAAACTGTTTCAGTGATTCAGCACTGGCCACCCATCTGTAGTTTTATCCCTGTAGATGCAAACGTTTTTGATTGAACACACACCCTGTACAGGGCTTTGTGTGGCATTGAACCTGTTTGACAAAGCCGGATTGTTGCGAGACCATGACTGAGTTGATATTTGCTTTGTGTGATTCTCTCATGACCAGGACTGCCAGCACTTTCAGAACCAACCTTAAAGCAACCCAAACAAACAGTGAATTTTAGATCACCTGCATACATTTTATTAATGGCATAGACCCGGGGTACTCAATAGGCGGACTCCGGTCCGCATCCGGACCCAAACACGGTTAAATCTGGACCGACGCCAAAACAAACATGCTAATTTAATCATAATCCAAATGAGTTCTCAATGAAGTGCGC
>JAQMYG010000014.1:11987440-12025941 GCA_030014215.1 Clariallabes teugelsi | reverse complement strand
CACACAACCAGCACTGTGTCAAATGACGCGCGCACACAAATAACATACACACTCGGCAGCGCAAGAGAGAGAAAAAAACACACACACACACACACACACACAGCGCCTGTGCGCATAAATGGAAACACTTATCTGTCGGGATTTATTTGTACTTTTTTAAAGGTAAAGTGCAGGTTCATTTGTTTTATTTTTACTTTATATTTTGAATTAATTATTTTTATGTATTTATTCTTTTGGGCTGTAGAACAAATAATTAGAATTTCCATTATTTCCTATGGGAAAATTAAATTTGGTTTTGGAATATGAGCCCACTTCCGGAACGAATTATGCTCGTAATCCGAGGTTCCACTGTATGTCACGGGAAAATCCGTTGAATTAAATTATTATTATAATTTTAAATAAATAAACTAATATCTGAGGAAGTTTTTAAAAAAATGGGACATTGGATGCAAAAAAGATGGAGAAGAAAAAACGGGACATGGGACTAAAAAAAATGGAGAAGGGGGGAAAAAAATCGGGACCATGTGACTCATACTTCCGTATCAATCTTCCAGCTCCAAAAAACGGAAGGTATACCGTGCCCGTTTGCTTCTCCACTTTTTTGGCATCCAGCTTTTAGTTGCATTACTGCCACTCACTGGACTAGATCAATAACACGCCTCTTCCCGGTGGAGGATCAAGTTTGGCATTACTGCCACCTGCTGGACTAAATCGGTAACGCTGAAGAATCAAGTTATGCGTGATCTCACGAACGTTTTGCGTGATCTCGCAAACAGGCCACATTTTTCCCTTGATATATTCGAGGTTAAAATTTTTTCCTCCCATATTTTTTTTTCACCTATGTCCTGTTACCACCTGTCCCCCATTTCATTCCTCCACAATGTATTTTGTCCACTCATGTCCCTTTAGGGCCTCAGTAGTATGGAATACTGGTTGAAGAGGGCCCCTTGCTAATTTTTGCCCAGAGCCCTAGAATTGCCTCTGGCTTGTCATTGATAGGAAACAAGTTTCTGGAGCAAAATGAGCATTGATCTTTATCAAGCTGTAGATAAATGTTTAATCTTCTAAATTACCAAACATGGGTTTTACAAAAAGTTCATTAAACTTGTGTATGATTAAAGTAAATGAAACTTTTTAAACATGTCAATGTCCTCTATATAAAATTGCAGTAACTCACCATTTATACAGTTCGAAGCAGTCAAAGTTCATATCAGTGTCATATCAATGTAAGTACAGTACATTTTAGTGCTGTCAATCGATTCATCACAATTTTAAAATACTTAGATTAACACGTGGTGTAAATGTGCAATGTTGAAATAAAGAAATGAATGACAAACTGATTAGAGGAAAAAGATTATGCAGTTTTATAATATCTCAAACATTAACATTTAACAAATGTAAATGCAATTATAAGAAGCCATTAGGGTCATACTTGGTCATATGAGTCATTTGCAGTAAAAAAAAAAAAAATAATAATAGTAACACGTTAAAATAAGGTGCTCGCATAGGAGGTGAACCTTTGTAACCCAACCTATCATTCGGGTATCAACTCACACAGATTAGTTTTGCACTATGGTCAATGGAATGCAGTAAGTGAAATGTATCATACTTCCAATTTAAAAAAATAAAAACCTTATAAAAACCTTATCTTCTGTATCCTTTAGCAGAATTAAGAACATAATGTAATAATGTAATTCTAAACATTGTTTTAAAGCACGTCAATTAACACTATTCAAGCTGGTTACTCCAGTTGTGATAGAAAACTAGATTTTTTTTTCGCTACAAAACCATGCTTCTGGAATGACTTTAAAAATGAAGGACACCCTCTTTCAGAATACTCATTTAAATATTCTAAAAATAGGATTTTAATGTTTTTTCCTGGGGTGCTTCTCATAAACAAACTCTCACCGGCCACATCTCAGCGTGATAGAATAATAAACTTGATATCGAAATGAATGTGAGCCAGGAATCTGAAAATATGCAATTCACCTAAAATGCAACTTAATACCTGATTGTAATTGGTCACATTTTTCTAAACTGACATTTTCATGAATACCACATTTCTAATGTAAATGCTCTTCGATTATATACTGTATATTATAAATAAATATATTAATTTGTGTTCAGTTTTGTAAATGAAGCCCAGTGTTGGATGGCATTGTCTTTATTTTTTATATGATATGAGTTGATGCATAATGAGAACTTTATCTTAACTTTTTATACTTTTTCAAGTAATATTTTCTTCTAAAGCTGGTGTGATGGTCCCACACATAGATACAAATACTGTAGATTACAAACCTTCCTTTGGTCATCCTCAGACAGGGCAATCCTCATTGCTCACACAGAACATCTTTTCAACACACAATACTGTTTGCCTTTATAGAGTACAATTAGTAGTATTGATTTTGATGCAGGTTTTTCTTACCACCTCTGACTGGCTCATTAATTAAGGATATAAATATATATCATTATATATAAATGTATAATTCTATTTTAAATTTGAATTTAAATGACATATTAACTCTTCTTTATAACTATAACTATACATTATTTATAAACTATAAATGTGTAATACAACATCCCAAGAGTATACCATGCATCTCACTTAGTATAATCTATAGTTCTCCATGTCTCAGCACTGTTCTTGCAGTTTAATTTTGTGTGTGAGTTGTTTACAGGGCTACAAGAGGCCTCCCGGCTGCAGAATGAGATGGAAGTGCTTTGCGAGAGCCCGACTCATCAGCGAGGAAGACCTGTGTGGAATGTGTCCAGATGTGAGAACCCTGTAACTGCTATTACAACCGTAAACAGCCAACCAGATACACCAGAAAGTACTAATCTGTCTACTATTATCAGCTTAGTAGGTAGGTATACCCAGAAAAAATATATATACACTGTAACTAAAAAAGTCACACTCTAATATTTCATTGGACTACCTTTAGATTTGATTACATTCATGCATTAACTAGGGCATCATTTCTAATAAGCTTATGCAAAGTCACATTTAGTTCCCTCCAGAGTCACATTCATTTCTCCAAGATGTTCTAAATTAGATTTTCTCATTTGACAGAATGTTGCCATGTTTCATTAATGAAGCTACAGAGGAAATATTTTTTTCCCCCTCCTTTCTGCTAGTGTCTTATTACTACCATAATCGAACCTTCATTTTCTAAAGACCTAGATTATACAAAAAAATACCAGATCTAATATATATCTTTTGCCAGTGGTACTTTGTGCCCTGGTATTTGTTATTTGTGTTTTGTCAGTTTTATACCACAGAAAACAAGAGCAAAAGCATAGAGTGACCATCCAACCTTTACCAGAAGAACAAGAAAGAGCAAGACAAGTCGGTCCAGACGGGAGGGCAATGCCAGAAATTTCTAATAAGGTTAGATCCATTCCTTGTGACCAGAAAAAGAAACAATCAAATAACAGACTTTTATTAAAGCTGGACCAGACGGCACTGGAGTCGCAAATTTACCAGATTTACAGCACAGGACTATACCAAACAAGAGAAATGACTGGCCGAGCCAAATCAGCAGAGCCTGTACTGTCTAGGTGTGATGGCTTTGGGGGACGTCCAGACCCTGAAGTAAAAGATTCATGTGTGTGGATTGTGAAGGATCAAGAAATACCTGGTGGATGGACAGAACATAAGCTTGACGGGTTAGATGGGGAAAAGACTGAATCAAAGGAAATAGAATGTGAGTATGGAAGTGAAGAAGAGGAACAAGTGGGAAAAGCTGAAATGGAGAAGAAATGTAGACACGTTGAGAGACAAAATGATGAGTTTATCACTGCATTGAAAACAGAAGTCAAGTTTGAGCAGGGTTTTGAGGGTAGGGAAGAGGATGAATATATTTTAAAGGGAAATGTACAAGCTCTTGGATTTCTGCATACTAAAGACTCTGTGCCCAGTGAGGAAGAATATAATTTTGATGATGATGATTATAATTCAAACTTCAGTTTGGCAAGATCTCAACCCCAGGAGCATGATGATGACTTCCAGCCATTGGGAGATGTTGAGAACATGCCTTACCTCACTATTGGAGCTGATCCAGAAAAGCAAAGGCCAAATCCAGAGCAGATTTGCACTAAGGCTTCCACCAGACCATTGAATTTAAGACCCATCAGGCGCACATTATCCTGGCCTCCTACTGCAGCTCAGTGGAAAAAGCAGTGGGCTCGAACCCAGCATGTCCCTAATGTTTCTCCTAAGCTCGTTTTTGTCACGCAGTATGAGTATCATATAGGCATGTTTCCCTCTGGCATCTCTTCAGCTATTCCAGAAAATGTCGAACAAGCCAGTTGTTCAAGGTTTCCTGAACAGCCACTACAAATGGGCCACACAAAGGGCCTTGCACACATTCAGTCTGTGGAACCTTCCATGGAAATTGGCCAAATTGTCAACCGATCTTGCATCCAAGAACTGTCCAGTCTAACCAGTGATTATGTAGAGATAAATGAAAGACAGTCTGAACTGATCAAAAGTAATCCTCCAGTAGATGGTGTGGAACATTATGACTCAGTCACTATCAAACCACTATGTGGAAGAATGAGCTCTGAAGCTGCCAGTGAGGTGAAGATGAAAAGTAGCAAAAAGAAAAAGACAAACCAAACTCCAAAGGATGGACAGAAACGATCAGCCATATCGGCGAGGCAGCCGAGAAGAGCAGAAAGAGCCGGAAGGAAAGTGCTGCGAGACAGACAAAGGGATCAGTCTCACTCCAGCTCAGGTGCACACCCTTCTGGAGAATCTCCTAGTGATGACAACCTGCTTGTTGATAATGAGTACACCTTCATAGATCTTCTACATGAGGTGGTAGAGAACCATGGTCGCTGGACACGAGACAGATGGAGGGAAAGTAATATGAATAAGCCAAAAACTAAACAAGTCAATAAAGCTTGAGGAACTCCATAGCAAGCAAAGGAAAGGATAATAGTTTAGACATGAAAAGTAGCAAGATTGGCATTAAATAAATAGGAGGAATAGCAAACTACAGTACAGGTGGACTTATAGCTCAGTGCTGTTGAATTCTCAAATCTGAAGGGTGGATTAATTTTCTAAAACAGCACCATGGAGATAGAAGTCTAATAGTATAATTTGAATCGCAGGTTTATATTAATGAGTTCTAATACATTATGAGTAGCAAATAATTTAAAGAAACTAGTATGCTTGATGTTCCGCATAATATCCGCTTGATAATAACTAAATAAGGAGATAGATGGAGATTTATTATACCATCTGAGAGTCGTCAGGACGGAGGACTTTATAGGATTCTTAGTAACAAAAAAGACAATGAATGTTTTAGCTTCTAAGAGATAAAAGGAACTAACTTTTCTTGAAGGTGATCTGAAACATTAAATGTAACTATAAACAGATAAAAATAATTTAGTGAGATTCATTAACAAATGAAAACTTTCAATCATGACAAATTGCTTTGGGATAAGGAGAATAAAACACTTCAGGATGTACTCGCTTGGTAGATAATATACTTTAGGGTAGTGCTGTTTGATTTTCTTGATTAATTTTGTTCAAATGAATGTTTTAAATTTGTGTTCTAATTGTGATTTTACAAATAATTTTATTTAAATGTTTTTTTATTATTAAAACATCTATGACTGCTGTTGAAAAGTTGAATCCAACATTATTTTTCAACCCCAGTGCCTTCTACAGATAAAGTGGGAAACCCAGTGAGATACAGTATGTTTGTAGTACAGTATGTTAGCAGAAAGCTAGGCATGTGTGAGTGTGATGTATATTAAACAGCATAATGTATAGTCACTGTATGTTTTCGATTGAATAAATGAATGAATCTGTATATTGATTATGCTAAAGGTATTGCTTGTACATAAAGTATAGCTCATTTAAAGGATAAGAAGTTTTTGAAAATATCCTCTAAATAAAAAGATGAACCATTGATTGCAATATTTGTCAATTCCAAAAATTAAAACCCTTTAAATTAAATTATATATAAAACATCAATTGACCCCATATTACACGTAACACCACCACATTATTGATTATTTTCCTTTAATAGGTATCAGTTTATTTCTTATTTCTGCAAAATCAGAAGTTTCATGTAGCCTGACCAGAATGATTTCACTTATCACGTCATAATTCAATGCACATGAAGAAAATCATTATTTCTGGCTGCATGCAGCATTTATTGAATCATTCGTACATGTTGGAAGTACACAGACTTCATATAAGAAATTGTACAAAATGGACCAGTTCTCCTTTACAATGTACTGTTCTACACAAAAAAAACAGGAGCCAGCAAATGTAAACATAGGTCTCTTGTAAGTTTGGCAATAAAAGGACATGCATTGTCCAATAAGTCTTCTATCTTTATTCTATCTTTATAAGGTGGTTGAGTAAAAAAACGGAGCATGTCTAACTTTCAAAAGGAAGTTTGGTGACCAAGCGGACATGCATGAGAAATGACAAGAAAAAGAAAAGGAACTACTACTCTAGTCTACTTTAGGATAATCCACTCCTTAAACCATTTTAAGGGAGTCATGAGCATAATAATTGTGTAATATAGTGGATAAGAATCATTGACATCCTTCTGCTTGGTGTCCCTTTCGGACATTTAAGCGAGCATGTAAACAGGCGGACAAATCGAGCTTGTACTTTTCTCCACCTTTCACCCCCACCAACCCCCCCCCCACCCCCCCTCAAAAAAAAAAGCAACTTCAAAATAGATTAGACTTACAGTAACTAGCCAAAAATTATGGCACAACGATTCTCTCAGTATGGCTAACTTTTTTTGAGGGCTGCAGTGATATCTTTGAATCAATCTTCCTTCTGCTAGCTCAGCAGCTTCTCCTCAGTCACCTGAGATGGATGGATTGGGAAATATGGCTCGACAGATATCCATTTGATCTTCAGTGTGCACTACAGTATAGGTTGATACAAAAACTACAGTATTCACTGGACAGAACCATGAAGGGTCAAGAGAAAATAAACTGATGCAAGGCAAGGCATCTATAATCGATAAATGTATTTATTATAAATATATCCCTTCATGACGTGGCTGTCGATCCCAACAGAAATGATCGAGGTTTGCACGTCTGGCTTCACATATCAAAAAATTACCCTGAAAAGAATTCTGCGACTATTCTACACTACTGTTCCAATGTAGCTTTAAAATGACATGCAACATGTAGAAATCAGATGTTTATACAGTACATGGTTTGTAATGAACTTCTGTTGCGTTCAAACAAGAAATGGTAACTTTTTATATGCTAACTCTGCTGAATGGTTTTCCTCATAGTTTAGGGTTAAAGGGTCATGCTATACTACGCTACTCCATTCAGACCAGCAGAGCTTAGTGCAACATACCTGGCAGATTCTAATGTTCTAGTTATGATTTTTTTTATTACATTGAATAATAAATCTAGTATCCAAATAAACATATGGATAAAAATGTAATAACCTTTTAAATTTCAGCATTAATACAAATAGGGAAAATACTTCATTGGTAACATTCAGGCAATGTGGCATTACAAAACAGCATGTTTACCCATTATGATCTGTATCAGTAGGATGAATTATAAATAATTAATAAAACAATTTCTCATGAGCAGCCCTTCTGTGAGAGCAATTTTAGTGAGAAAAAATGTGACTTTCTATCATGTTATAATGACAGAAGGCTCTCACTTTAAACAGGGTATTTATAAAAAATAAAAATAAAATAAAAAAACAACAAGGTATCCAAGATGCATGGAGTTTGTGATATTTGATATAAAAGTAATTACTTCTTTTTTTTCCCCAAAGTGGTGAGAAAGCACCCGAACTGGATCGATAAATGCTTTTCATACTAAAAATAATACTTGATATGATAAATTCATTTAGTAGTGATCAAATAGTTCATGGTGTGAGTCTGATTTCACTGGTTGGGTAATCTAATCTAAAATACCTGTGCTTCAAGGACAAAACAATAATATGATATATGATAAATACTGAAGGTTCAGTGAGCATGTCAAAGGATATGTACCTACATGTATATACATTAATGTGTCACTTATATTTTCTGATTGTTAATGTCTTCTTAAAATCTCATTAAATGGCAGTCATTATCTGTTTCTGTTCCTCTCACTCTATTTCATACACTGTCCAGAGGAAAACTTGAACAGCATATTTGGTCCAGAACATGACGTCTACGTCCCCTCGTCTTGTAATCTGTCTAAACTTGCGAAAGCGCAGCAGCCTTTCGAATCCAACATGCACACAGATTCCACTTCTGTCATCGAAAAATAAAAGCAGGGGAAGTTGACAGTGATGGTGTAGATAACCCCCCCTACCCCTGTGGCCTTGGAGGGCAGCGTGCTTCAGGTGATGTGGCTGTGTAGCAGGGACAGGAGGCACTCTTCATGCATGCTCCAAGATGAACTCTGGTTTTCAGAGATGAGTCTCTCCTCTTGTCTCTGTGCCGTATTCCTGCTTCAGCTTGGCACCTGCCTGGCATACAGGCAACTCATCGGGTACATGTGCCAACGGGTCTGACCGGATGATGTACCTGGAGCAAAAAAGGCGTTGGTCTGTGTGTGTCATTCATCAGCAGTGTTGTACTGTATATAATGTAGTATAAACTCAGATATTCAAACTCCCAGTACAGAAATGCTCCGTCTTTTTATATCAACTGCTCTCCAAACAGTAATCTCAGAATAATGGATACTGTTCAACAGTGGGGGCCGGAAACAAAGCAAATGTAATTTGTTACCATACTTATGTAATTTTTACATATGTACACTTTACTAAAGTATTTCCATTTTGGGGACTTTTTACTTTTACTTCAATACATTTCGCAGTAAAATATATACTTTCCACTCTAATACATTTAGCAACATCTGTTCCTTCCTGTTTAATTGTGGAAAAAGTAGACATTTCTACTTAAGAGAAAAAAACAAAAGTATTCACCCTTAATTTATTAAGCTAGTATTAATACACGAGTTTAATAAATTTTTGTCATGGTAAAAAAAAAAGTCTTGCTCTCTCTCTCTCTTTCTCTCTCTGTCTGTGTGCTTTCCAATGTCCCAACATTACTGTCTGCAATTTTCCACTTTTGATTTCCAATATCTGCTACACTGTTGTCTGCCAAGAATGTCAAAGCCTTGTTAAAATGGAAGGCAATTAACCCAATTATGCATAGTAGTGAGCAGGTAGCGATATTACCCCTTCAAATATTACGCACCATTGTGGTTATGTAACGTAACGCCATGCAGAGGTGGGAGGTAACAAATACATGAATTTGTTACTCTACTTTACGTACACAATTCATGTATCAGTACTTTATTTTAGTAATTCAGCCTTTTTACTTTTACTCCACACAAAAAACAACAGCAAATATCTGTACTTTTACTTAACTAAATTTCTACCTGGTGTTGCGTTACCTAAACACAATGGTAAAATTTGGAGTGAGAATTTTATCACCCGATGACTATTATGCATAATTGGCTTTCCTTCAAGACATGCCTAATAACGTAGCAGGTGTCTGAAATTAGAATCAGAGCTGGTTGCAGACAGCTATAAAAACAGTTCTTTCACAATCAGTGGAAGATGGATCTAATATTAGCTTGCTGCAGTGAAATCATTCGTTGTGTAAATAAATCCATCATTATCATTATTATATCATGTGCTACACCACAACTGAATACAATGACAGCAATGTAGCCTGGTGCTAGTTATTAGCCAATTGAGAGTTTCCTTTAGCTAGCTAGCTAGCTAGCTGTTTCACCTTAGTTTATAGTGGTCAAAGCTTATCAGCTGAATATTCAATAAATAAATATTCAATACTAACACTTTGACTTGGGTAAATAACATTTGTTTAGACTGGTTTTGATTCCAGCTTGATAAAACTAAAACATTTGAGTGGAATTCTACTGTAACCAACCACAATTACTATTTCCACAAATTTAGCTTCCACTAGCTACAATCATAACCGTTGCTAAGCTGCCAAACAATCCAGTGTCTCAGTACATCTATAACACACTGAAAGCAGGAAACATTGATGTACATACAGTATATTCATTAAAGAGAAGGAGACATAAATAGGAGAGAGAAATATCTGGGATATTTCTTTAAAAATGTTTGGGATTTCCCCCCCTCCATTATAAAAATGACTGACATGCATGTTGATAATGATAATGCTTATCAGTGTCAGATTCATTTAATAACCTTACTGTATATTACCAGGTCTGTGTTTAGAGTGACATAAGAGCCTTTTCAATAAATAGATTAAGCAAGAGTATAATCATAAAAATAATAATATTAGAAAATTAGAGCCATAATGAATCCCAGTACTATTACTTTTGATAAAGTAAATTTAAAAGCAAGTGCTTTTGTACTTTTACACAAGTGGAAATGTAAATGGAGGACTTTTACTGGAGAAATATTTGACTTTGAGGTCTTTTTTTTAATTTATTTTTTTTTTAATACTGCTAGTCACATTAATTTGAAGCATGCTTGAGGGAAATTTGAATCAGTGAATAATCTAGTTATATTACTCCACTACCTCTAGGTGGTGCTAGTGTACCAGAGTAAGAGAGTCTGGATGACTGTGCAATGATTTATAAATCTAATCATTTATAAATAATTGACACTAAGCTCCTGCTTTCCTAAATCCCACTCTATATTTAGTTTTCCAATCCAGATAGTGAGGTGTGAGAGTATAAACTAATCTACATTCTTTGCTGTTTTCTCTGCTCCTCTAACTTTGCTAACACACTAACTGAACGGTTTTAAGTTGTTAAAGCCATTCATACTGTATACCGTAAACGATTTAGCCATAATGATCTTGGACTGTTGAATACTGTACAAGCAGGTTCGGAGCATCTGTAATTCATGTGTCTTAGGTAATAGGCTAATATAGAGAAAATGCTATGTTCAAAAGGCTGTCATTCTCTGAGGCTTACACAATATCATTGAGCTCCAGAACTGTGTCTGGAGGAGGGTTGATCAGCACGTAGGACAGCGTGTTCTGATGATCATTCATTTCGTCTGCGAGGGAGAAAACGAAAGAAAATGTAATTAATATAAAAACAAATCATCAATGCACCACTTAATAATAATTATAAAACTCAAACATTTACTCTACTACAGATATCAGTCAAGATTAAAATATGTGACACAGTAATGGCTGTATAGTATGTGATTTGGATTTGCTTCTGAAAGTAAAAAAATGTTTTTTTCTAGACTAATACTGAATTAAATACAGAGCTTTCTACTGAAAATGTATGTTGGCGTTCCATGGAAATCATAACTGTGGTTAGTGTTTGTGTGTAAGTGTAAGTGTAGGACTAATCCTGAGAATCATACTTCTTTCTGCTTTGGTTGAGTGGGTTTCAGGGCCAGCGCTGTGTGTTTTACCTGTGTGTGAGTGACAGAGCAGTGTGATGCTGGGGAGATAGAAGGGGGACTCAAGCTTGGGAACAAAGTGCCTCTGCTCGTCCAAACCCACCTGTTTGAGCCACTTATACAGCCAGGCCGGGTGAAAGAGAGAAAAGGGCTGACCGTTATTGTGCGGCCAAGGCTGTGTTTACGTACCACCATGCAGCTGCAAGCGCTTCCCATGCGCCCACGCATGCACACGCTATATGCAGCCAATCATCGAGCCATCCATACACCTGGCCTTTGCATCAATGCCATTCCAAGAGACCACCTCACGGCACGTCGCCAGCTTGCCATGCCAACACGCAGGACTGACACACAGATAAAGGCATGCTCGGAGCATCTGACACACCCACCAAGGCAAGGCTCAACCAATCAGAGTGAAGCAAAATACATTGGTAGTGTGGGACTCAATAGGAAAGGGGGAAAAAAAAAACTAAAAAAATTATTTACACAGAAAAATAAAAATGCTCTGCAACTCTGTGCCTTCCCTAGTTATATTTCTCTGAAATATCTTACAGCGGGTTTAAAAGTGTGACTAAAATCTCAGGTGCCACCTTCCCAACACACGCAGAATGCTTTCTACTCCACTCTGTCCAAAAACATCCTGGAATCAAAGTCCTTCAGCATATCATCATCATCATCATCATCATCATCAACATCATCAACATCATCATCATCAGGTGCCTATAACTAGGAATGTACCTTGTGTACCCTCTGTTATGTAGGTACCCTCTTCAGGCAGTACCATACAGAGGAGAAAAAGAACTACATCACTAGTCTAAGAGGAAAATCAGGGCCAAAATCATTTCAGACTAAGAAAAGGATAATTTGTTTTGTTATTCTGACACATGACTTAAATTCTTCCCGATGGAGAGGAAAATTCTGGCTTTGATATCTATTCATGAAGAACATTTATACAGTGAATTATTTGTGACAAACAGAAGATACTTAAAGAACAGAAATACAGTAGCATACAGAAACAAACGCTTGTTTTTTAAGCATTTTTATAAGACTCAGTTAAACTGTACAATATTATATAAATGTATTATTTCATTTCTTAAAATAGTTTTTTTTTGTATTTGGTTTGTTTTTGTATGCTGTCTGTATGAATACTTAAATGAAAACTCCACCCTGAAACAACAAATATAATTTATATCAATATATATATACATATACATACATATTACATATTTTTTATATATATATGTAAAAGAAGGATCGTGAGGTGTTCAGCGAATCTGTGGCGGATTTGTTGGTCAGTGCTGTAATTTCCTTGCACTTTTTTTTGACAGCTCCTAATAACAAATAATCATGAGGGTATTTTCTCGGTTATAATTTGTGCTGAATTATGGTAGAGATTGTACTCCACTGGTATAACAATGGTAATGGCGGTATTAGCATGAGGGTTGAATCTTCTGTGTGTGTTGTACAGATACATACAGTAGCTGAACACCTTGAATTACTCAAAGTACTGCTCCATAACTCTTTATATAAGATAAAGATATTCAAGATAAAGCAGGATCTAATTTCCACTGATATCACTATCAGCAGCCTGGTGAATGACCTTGTGGGTTACATAAGAAACCTTTAACCAAAGTTAAAACAGACTGTTAGATGATGAAGTGAATCCACAAAAGTCAATTCAAAATTTATTCACACTCGTCATCAGCGAGCACACGTTAATTTCCAAAATTCATATGTGGGTCGTTCAGGGTGGATCTTTCCTATAAAGCAAACTTCACTCAAGAGGCATTGCACCATTTTCAATATTGTTCTTCCAAGTGAGTTCAACGTCAGATGTAAAGATTCACAGAACTGCATGCTTCAGCTGTTTCTTTTTTTTTTTTTTTTGAGACATTAAAATCATCCTGATGACTAATCAGGTTTTTATCCAGCGAGACATAATTAAACACAGCAATTGAGCTCTGTGGTCCTATATTGAAACAAGGTGGTTCTGCCTCAATACAAATAATTATGACCTTTTCCCTCCATAATAAATCACAAAAGTAAATACAAACCATAAATGTAAAAAATAAAAAAATTGAACTAATCTAGTGAAATGGAGTAACTAACACAGAGTGACATTTTTCAATTGTTACCTTGCAAATATCCTAGATTTACTCGGTTCATCACATCACTCGCAGTTAAATTAGCTACGTCCTCTACAGAACAAGGGGGAAAGAAGCAAAGCAGAAAGAGAAGAAGAATGCAGGGGTCAAGCAAGCAACACAGAAACAAGACAGTTAAGGAGTATACAGTATTTATATAAACTTTCTGATAAATATTAAACTCTCCATATATATGGGAGGACCAGTTTTGTACTACCAATCTTAACAACTGTCTA
Source organism: Clariallabes teugelsi (assembly GCA_030014215.1). Lineage (NCBI taxonomy): Eukaryota > Metazoa > Chordata > Actinopteri > Siluriformes > Clariidae > Clariallabes > Clariallabes teugelsi. The sequence continues at coordinate 12,012,199 of JAQMYG010000014.1, read as the reverse complement.
TTATTATTATTATTATTATTATTATTATACGAAATAAATGCATAAAGCTGAATAGAATACATAGGGGAAAATTAAGTGAAATAAAGAAAAGAAAGAGAAACTTTAGCTGATGCAGGGACAACATCAACATGATAAACAGTCAAGCACAGAACACTTAGAAAATGACAAACTATATAATCATTTACAGTCACTACATGCATATACTGTACTGTGATTTGTTTTACTTAAGAATTTCCATAAAATATTATAGGAAATATTAGTGTTTTTAAACCATACTGTAGTAAAATTACTATAGTATAATATTACAGTTTAGTAAAGTTTGTAGTCAATTACTATAGTAAATACTACAGTTTACTACAGTATACTATTGTAATTACTATAGTAAAATACAGTGAAACCTCGGATTGCGAGTAACGCGGTTTGTGAGTGTTCTGCAAGACGAGCAAAGATTTGTAATAAAATTTTGACTTGGAAAACAAACAAGTTTTGGTTTACGAGTACTGAGTATCATGTATCACAAGCATGCGCTTGTCGTTTTGACGCAGAGCGTCACATGATCACAACTGAGCCAGCAGTTTTTCTCTCTCTTGCGCTGCGGAATTGTAGGTAATCGTCTCCCCTGCTGGGTCTCTTACTGGTATAATCAACATCCGTGCACGCATATTTTATTTTGTGCTTGTATGCGTGTATGTACAGTGCGCGTGTAAAGCAAAAGCAAGTCTCATTAGAGAGGTTAAAAATCCATTTTCTCTCTCTGCTCAAGGCTCAGCCTGCTCTGTGTGTCTGTCATTGAACGCGCGTCATTGAACACATGAGAAATGTGAAGTCAATATAATTCCCTTTTGCTGCACTAAGTATGGTTGTAGGACTTTTTTCAATAATCTTTTCATGGCATAGATATAGTACATAAGTAGCATCACAGGGCTTTCTTCAGGGCTTTCTTCAGTGTCTGCAATGGTACAGCATATAAGGAATCGCCTACATGTTATAACAAAGTAGACACTAATCTAGTTTCATCCACTTTTCTATGTAACTATGAGACATCGCAATCAGAGACTTGTCCCTGCTGACTCACCGTAGCCGATAGTGGGAAGACCCAGGTGCTTCATGCGGTTCTTGACTAGTTCAGAGAGCTCCTGTCTCTCAGAGCGTCTGTAGAGGTTGAGCCGTTGTTGGTTGATGCGTTCAGCACGGCTCGTGGGCTTTGTGCTCTTCCTGCTTAGCCTTCGTGCCCACTGCATGCTCTTCTTCCTCAGTAGTGGATGTTCTGATTGGTCGCTGCCTGTCGAGTTCCTGTGGGCCGTTTTCTCTTTCCAGGACTCACGTCGATCCCTCGGGTCATCACACTCGTCCACGTTTACAGACACCTGAGACTGCTCATGGCAAAGAAGAGTGGATGGGTCATTTTTATCAGTTCTATGGGTTTTACAAGCATATCTTTGGAAATAATTTAATACTCATAAATTTCAGTCATTGAAAAGTTAGCTAGACAATAATGATTTTATTGTGTAAATTTATAAAAAAAATAAAAGATGTTTATGTAAAATTATGGCTTTGTTGAAGTTGATGTTGTTACATTGCTGTCTGGTGCAGTGGTTCCTGCCTGCAGGACAAATTACGATATAATGATGAAAAGGTTTTGGGTGATCTCCTATATCTATGGGGTGTCTATTTTATATTGTTGTTGTATTAGCCAATGGTTGTGTATATGAGCTGTCTGATAAAAGAAACACATCATCAGATTCTCAAATAGCAACACTGTCAGGATTCATGTCAATGTTTAGCCGAGCGAAAGACCAGCTTTCATTTGAATTCAGAGATCTAATGGAGCCTGATTCATCTGCCTAGACACTAGCTGCAATGTGGCTGTCAATTATTAATAAAATGCCACCAGGGAAATTGGGATGAATTTTTTGGAGTTGGCCTCACTGTGGAGAAAAATTGGTCTGTCACTGGCTGAGCAAATTGGAAGAGTGAAATATTACTAATTCAACAAAATATATCACTGCAGTCTACACATCATTTTTTTCTTCAAGCAGGCTTAGGATGTACAGACATAAGTTTAAGATGTTTTATCTCATGATGTTATCTAGTAGCTCACAGTGTTGATAAAAGACTCGCACTCTAAATTAGGGCTGCAACTAACAATTATTTTGATAATCGATGCATCTATCGATTTTTTAAATTATTAATCAATTTAATCTTTCATTAACTTTCCTGATGAAACAAAATCTAAAACCAAGGAAAAGCAAAGTAGGGGCAATAAAATATAATTATTAAATATAGTTGCGAGCAACAATGACGGGCCCAAGCACCCTGTGCCATCGCCTTCCAGGCGCGCCGCACAACCTGAGTGTTATTTGAGTTTGTTAAGACCTACAAAAAGCCGCACGGGTGCACCGCACAACTTGCACACAAAACACACTATAAAGGGCTGATGTCAGGTTGTGTGTGTATGTGTGTGTGTGTGAGACGAGGAAATGTTTATGCATGTTTGTGTGTGGTGTGTGCGTCTGTGTGTTAACATTTGTGATGTGTGTGTTATGTGTAACATGTGTGATGTGTGTGTTATATGTAACATGTGTGATGTGTGTGAGACATGTGACGTGTGTTTGTGTGTGTCTGTGTGAGTGTGTTAACATTTGTAATGTGTGTGCATGTGTGTGATGTGTGTGTATGTGCGTGCGTGTGTGCATGCATGCGTGTGTGTAACATTTGTGATGTGTACATTTGTGGAACAGGCTGCAGACACTGAAAAAAAAAAACATCACACTATGGTGTTATTCACGTCACACTCAATATGATACCACACAGAAAATTATTAACCATTTTCAGCGTAAGTTTAAGGCATAGTTGCAGCTGACGAGAATTCCATCGGGTGCGTTTTTGTGAACGACCCAAAATAACTGACTTTCTGTTGAGTTGAGCCCAGGACATGCAGGGTCAAAGTTGTTCAGCTCAATCAGCTCTAAATGTGTACCGAGCTTTGTGTGCATACGTGCAAGTGTGTATGAGCTATGCAGCAAAATCTCATGTGGAGGACCCCCTGAAGGCCCCAGGCCCCGGGGCCACGCAACTCTCAGGCATCCTAATGGCAGCAGATTCCAACCTGTCTGACAATTTTCATGAGTTTTTGAGCATGTTAAGACCCCCAAAAAGCCCAAAAGGGTGGACAATAATCCTTAGAGAAGGTACCTGCGCACCCTACTGTATAGTCCTTGGGCCCTAATTAAGGCTCAAAGACTGAGATAAATTCGGTGATGAATGGGCGGGGTCAAGCTAAGTGAAATGTGATTGGCTGGAGAGTGAGGTAAGTGAGAAAAGAACACACCCGAGGAAAGGTTAATTAGTGTGTGTGTGTGTGTGTGTGTAAGCATGCGTGAATTTAACTTAAAAGGTTGATTGTGGAGAATTGGAAATAAAACCCCATCTCATAACAACACACAGTCAGTAATTATCCACATTATCTTCAGGTATGAATCCTTTCTCACTAACCTGACTCTTGAGTCCTTCACAAAGCAGCCACGCCCCCGCCAGCACAAAGTCTTTCCCTCTAATACTAGTGGCTGTTTTGCTCGAGTTAAGAGATTATTGCTCATGGACGTGTTTTCCATCAGACTCACTTCACTCCCATAAGCCCAACACCTACATGTCAGAGTGTTCACAGTTCATGCAAGATAAAGCGCGATGACGTCATGAACGAATCGACAATTAAATTTGTTGTCGACTAATTTGATTATCAACTCGGGGATTATCAGCATGGTGGCTTAGTAGTTAGCACTGTTTCCTGGCACCTCCTGGGTCAGAGTCTGATTCCGGGCCAGGTTCGATTCCCACCTCTGTGTGATTGGAGTTCACATGTTCTCCCCGTGCTTGGTGGGTTTCCTTCCACAGTCCATAGTCATGCAGATTAGGCCAATTAGCATCCCCAAATTGCCTGTCGTATGTGAATGTGTGTGTATGTGTGTGCCCTGCGATGGATTGTCACACTCTCCAGGGTGTGCCTAGGCTCCAGGCCCCCCGTGACCCTGCATACAGGATTCAGTGGTATAGATGGTAAGTGAGTGAGAGTGAGTTGATAACATCGATTAATTGTTGTACCCCTATTCCAAGTTTCAACTAAGATGAACAAAATGTTTTTAAAAAATTGAGAGTATGGATTATTACAATGGGAACACATAAGATTAGAAGTGTAATGGCAATATATACAATCCAATCAAGCAACTGGTCATACAAGGTATGAAGAAATAAGAAATATCGCAGCTCTTTTAGATGTACCTCTGACGATGAGAACATGTGGGATTCTGTGCGGTATAAGCCGATGGGGATTTCAGCACTGGAGGAACAGAGCTTCTGAAAAAGCCTTCCATATGTCCGGATCCACAGGTCTTCCTCAGTTACCTTCATCTGTTCCAATAGAGACAGTGAGCTTAATTATTATGCACAAAAAGGAGCTTAAGGCACATCTGCTGTAGAATGATTTTTTCTATGCATGTGATTTGTATCTAATATCCTATAATATGTTCTCATATAAAAAAAAATCACATTTGTAATATTATACAGCTTTATACAGTATTATAGGACTGGTATAATATCCAGTTAATTAATAGTGTGTGTACAGTATATGTGTGTGTGAAACTTACCATACAGAGGTACCCAGAGCCCGGGGTAGTGTCTAGACCAAGCAGGAGTCTAGCAATAGGAATCATGTAGTCCTTAACAAAAGACTAGGGGAAAAAAATAGGGGAGTGAAGGGAACAGAGCTCAGATGGTGCACATGAACTGCAGAAAATCAATAGCACTTTTCTGTCTGGAAGCCTGAGGGACCATAAAACTCACTGAAACCTGCAATCTGCTCAAAAACTGGACTCCATGCCAAAACGTCTTCTGATGTTAAAAGAGCAATCCCTCAAGAGGGAAAACGTGTACACCCGTGAAAAGGAGAGGGGGTTAAAAAACACAACACACTGCTTTTTACGTGTTCCCTGTCTAGTGCGCTATATACTGTAGATGTACATGTATCAAGATTCTCCACTTTCAATTTATTTTGGATTTATCTGCACTCTGCAGTACCAAAGAGCAAAGTATTAATATTAGTATTACAGGTATAATTATTTACTGGAAAAATGCCAAAATATTCAGTATTTTGAAACTCCCTGCAGTAGATCTGATCTGATCATCTGATGATGTTTTTTTCCCCGGGATCCTCCTCCCACATGGAGCAGGGCTCACTGCGGCGTAGAAGAGAGCCAAGCTTAAAGGTGTGGTATGTGGTCAGAAAAGCAGCCCACCTGATAGAGCAGCGTATCCAGCATGCTGATACTGAACACCCTGCCAGCAGCGAACGGGAGGCGGAACATGAACGCAAGATTGGATCCTTTATCTCTCTCTATCTGGAAAAGAGATTATAATAATACGTTATGTCACAGGCATAGATTAAAATTTCACTGCGTGTACTCGTGTGTGTTCGCCACTCAAACTCCACTTCCTAGTTCAAAACTACAGACATAGTGTAGCAAATGGAACTTTTCAGGTATATAACTTTTAGCATTAAATATGAAAAAAAAAATGAAGCTGAAAAGAAAGAAGCGAAGTCAATTCTCCCAGAAGCAATTTAACAGGAACATACAGTATACTGTACTGTATGTATATTGTATCAATGTGAGCTAGCCAGCTGGGTGAAACGCTACAGTATAAAGTACTGTACAGTAAGTGTTGATTCTTCAGGATCTACAGTATTTATCCAAAAGATTTAGCTATCTTGTGTTTAAAACTTCACTTAGTCAATGTAGATGTAGAAACCTTGATAGGAACCAAACTCAAAACGAAAGCCATCCTCTTGTGAGCAGTACAGGATAGTGGTATTATAAATCATTACACTTTACATTTAGGCATTTGGCAGACGCTCTTATCCACAGCGACTTACGAAAAGTAAGTCACTTCCACAATCATACACTATATTGCCAAAAGTATTCGCTCCATTGCCAGCAACTTAGATAACATTTAATTCTTAATCCATAAGGTTTAATATGATGTTGGCCCACCCTTTGCAGCTACAGTATAGCAGCTTCAACTTTTCTGGGAAGGCTTTCCACAAGGTTTAGGAGTGTGATTATGGGAATTTTTTCCTATTCAACAAGAAGTGCTTTTGTGAGATTAGACACTGATGTTGGATGAGAAAGAAGGGGTCATCCCCAAACTGTTCACACAAAGTTGGGAGCATGAAATTGTCCAAAATGTCTGAAGCATTAAGAGTTCCATTCACTGAAAGTCAGGAGCCGAGCCCAACTCCTGAAAAACAACCCCACACCAGTTCCAACATGACTGCGCACAAAGCAAGGTCCATAAAGATATGGATATCCATAAAGACTGGCCTGCACAGGGTCCTGACCGCAACTCAGTATACCACCTTTGGGATGAATTAGAGCGGAGACTGCGAGCCAAGCCTTCTCGTAAAATTTCCCATAATCCCCTAAACCTTGTGGAAAGCCTTCTTAGAAGAGTTAAAGCTGTTATAGCTGTAAAGGATGGGCCAACATCATATTAAACCTCATGGATTAAGAATCAATTCATATGCACGAGACGGCAGGCGAGCAAACACTTTAAGCAATATAATGTATATTAAAAATTCAAACCCTATTAAGTGTGTTCAAAGGATGAACAGTTTGAGCATATGATTACTGTCTAGAATTATTTATAATGCTTGAGTTGATGTAATGATCCAGCAGAAAGAGAAAATACAGTATGCTTTGTTGGTTGAGAGGTTTTACCTTCTCTAATTTGGAGAGAGCCAGGGAGTAGCAGTCTTTGGCCCGAAACTGCATGAACCTCATATTAGACGGATGAGTTAGCTCAGTGATAATACTGAGACTTGGGAACAATCTAGAGACAAACAGAGGCAATAATTAGCATGCAGATTTATAGACATGGATGCTTCTTATTTGTTCACTGAATTATAAGTAAAGAAAATGACTTGCCTAAACATGGTCTGAACATTGACAATAGTTTTAGCATCAGCCATGTAGTCCTCCTCTGCACTCATGGTGCTTTCTTTATCCACCACTACCAGGTTATCAGCGTAAATGATCCCACACTGCAGTAGATTATCCAAACTACAAAAACAATTCAGCATATATTAATACCAGTGTGAGATTATTTAATTCTGACTGATGTGTGGGTTGATTCTTGTACGCCTGGCAACCCACAAGTACGTACTTGTCTATGGTGCCGGCCATAAAGTAGACCATGGGGAAACAGCAGATGGCCTCCAGAAAATGATTATCTGGCCTAGAGGAGGAAAAAAAGAGCAGCTTGAGCAATATAATCCACCATTCCTGCTCAGTGAGTGCCAGTGTAGCACCTGGTCGTTGTAGAGCCGAGTCCAGTTTCTACAAACATGTGACAGCATTTGAGTGTTGCTATGGAAATTGCAAGGAACACAAACTGTCACGCTCTCGAGACGACGGAATTTAACGAGCATCATATCATGTTGTGAAACGTTCCGCTCTGCAGTAGCAACATGCTGCCAGATAACGATGTGAGAGAAAGCTATGAGTGGGAGCCATTACAGCTAATCCACTGGGGGGCCTGCATACCGTGATGCAGCTCTAATTAAAACCATTCCTCACATGTATCCTGTCGGGGTTTTTTCCCTCATTTTCTCCTTTAACTCTGGTCACATTCCTATTTTCACTCACCAGCAATTTCCACTTAGCAACTGGGGAGGATGAGGGTTCCTCCGAGACACATGTTTTCAAACTCCAGCTCATGCTGTGTCACAGGACACATGATCATACAAGGAGGAAACAAGTATTCTTGGGTATTCTGAAAAAAAAAAAACTATTGCCTTTGGCTATGACATCATTGGAATTCAAACTCACTGACAAATAGTCACTACATCGACCCTGACCCACTATATTCTGTGAGTAAACTATGTACAACTGCCAGCTGTGCGGATTTCTACAATATTAAAATTTATAACAATGAATTTGTTCAATTACGTAGTTCATTCCAACCACAATCACAGTTAATTATTTAAAATCATCTAAAGACAGTGCTGTACTGAGAGTAATGCCATTTAAACACAATTGAACCTCGGATTGCGAATAACCTGGTCTGTGTTTTTTTTAAATAAACAAGCGAGGTCTCGATATAACAATAGTACGCATGCGCTTTGTCTGCCGAGTGTCACGTGAGCCAATGGTTCTTCTCTCGCGTGCACTGCAGGATTGTGGGTAATCGTCTCCCATGCTCGGTCTCAGTGTGTATCACTCGTATAGTCAACATCCATGTGCGTGTGTAATGTTTACTATAGCATTGTGACCATGTATGTGTGCGCACACGTAAAGCTTTTTTTTTTTTTTTGTCCAAGTGTAGTGACTGTTCTTTAGTAACTGTACTGCAACAACGGCCCTCATGACGAAAAAAGTTAAACAGGCTGTAGCAATGTGGGAGATTAATCTGTTTAACGACGGTGCAAAGTCACATTTCCGCTAAATCCTTAAAAGTAGGCAAAAGCTAGAATCATTAGAGAGGTTCCTTGTTAAAGAAGTTTTCCGACGGAGCAGTGATTCTGTTTTTTTAATTAATTATTTTTATATGAATATTTTTGCGTTGTGGAACGAATCATCATAGTTTGCATTATTTCTTATAGGGGAAATTCTCTTTGATGTACGAGTGTTTTGATATGCAACCACGCTCCCGAAACGGATTATGTTCGCAATCTGAGGTTTAACTGTATTGATTTTACAATTCTCAATGCAATAATATATCGGCTTTAAAAAAATTCAATAATCAAATAAACAACAGACAAAGCCATGAAAACAGGAGAAATAAGTCACGTCTTGTTTTCTGTATTAGAGGTTATTAAATTTTTTTGCCATATTTATAATGAGGAAGAATTAAATTGTCATGAAGAAATTTTCTCACGGATTATCCAGAAGCAGCACGATGGGGTTCAGCTCCTTCCTGGGTCTGTAATAAGCGCGCAGCGGGACGATGAAATTGTACAAGCCGTTTCCAGCCGTCTCAGCGGAGACAATGATCAGCTTGTTCTTGAATCCGTATGCTTTGGCATCTTCGAAACTGTTATGGCGGCAACCCTAAGAGAAAGTGATCGAGAATCTACAGTTTGCCTATTACACATTTATTATTCAATTTGAATATGAAAGATTTAAACACTTTGAAGATTAGTTTTGTAATGATTCAAATGATTTATTGCACCTATAAACATTGTTCCATTAAAACTTTTAAATTCTGAGAAGTATGTTTTTCTAAACTAGTTCTGGAAACCTTGTCTAGTCGCAGACAGCAAAATGGAGCTTTCGCTTGTAGAAGGTGGCACAGTGTCGGTGAACTCCCGATGTACGGTGAGTTTGGAGGATATCCCTTGACGTATCTGAAAAACGAAAAAGCAGCACAATGAGTTCAGAAAGAAATCATACTCTGTCATCGTTTCAAAATACTTGCTTGTGCCACTTTTGTTAAGGTACAACTTAAAATAAACCCGCCAATAAGACGAATGACCGGTTACACAGTTTGTTACAGTATTTAAAGGCTGGGAACAAAAATGAGGATGGAGTAAGCAAACAAACAAAGAAAAATCCATTGCAACATCAGTAAGAAACCTAATTCTACATTAAACTACTGTATTTATATCATTTGGTTCTTCAGTTGTTCTATTGTTTATATGAGCACCAACATTTGATCTTTCTAGAAATATAGAAATGATGCATTCCACATCATCTACAGTACATTATGTTTTAACTCAGAGGCGAGTAAAAGTAAATGACAAAATAAAGTAAAAAAATATCATTTATAATATTATATTAACAGTAACAACCAGTTTAAAACATCACACCTAGTATTCACATATGACCAAATGTGATTTTACAGTGGTACCTCAGCATACGGATGCCCAGCCTTAAGAATTTTCACCTTAAGAAGGAAGTATGAAATTTACCTCGGCACACAAAGCATTTTCAGCATACGAGCGCCCGAACTGAGCCAAACCGAGCGCAGACTAAGTTGCCGTACACGTCCGGGATCCATTAAAAAGTTGTTTGGAAAGCGAAGCAAGTTTATATATTTTTAGTAGGATTCTTTGCATTTTATGCAAAATTTGGTGAAGACATAGCACCATAGTGCAAGAATGTTAGCAAGGATGGTAGCAAGAAGAAAAGGGAGCCACTTTCAGTTTAGTTTTTAAACAAGCCGGTGCCAAGAGGAATCATAAATTAAGATTAAGTAAGGTTTAATCTCTTTTTTGGGGGGGATTTTTTCCCCTGATTTTCTTCCTAATTTTGTCGTGTCCAATTCCTCCCCTCTCACTAGGGGGCTCCCACATTAAGGCTACTACTACCAATCAGTCGGGAGGGCCAAAGACTATCGCTCACAGACGCCAGCCGACCGCATCTTTTCAAGCTGCTCACTCACGCCCTGTCGGGGCGGCATTAAACCCTCCCGGAGGACAGTGCTATCCACTCACGAGAGCTCACAGACAGCTGCGAGAGGTTACGGCATCACCCGGGAATCGAACTCGCGATCTCTGGGTGATAGGGCGAGCACTTTACTACTGCACCACTCGGAGGCCCTAAAAGGTTTAATTTCTATTTATTTCATATTTTACTTAATTTACATGTCTTTTCTAAATGCTATGATTTTCATATGCAAAAATGTGATTTTAGTGTTGGAAATTTGGAATATCGGTCATATATACATTATGCCCTATGGGAAAATGCGTCTTTGCAATATGAAATTAAGAACGGCTTAAGAACTCGCCTCTGGAACGGATAAAATTTGTATGCTGAGTACACTGTAGTTTTCTATCTGCCTTGTAGCACATGTTTCATTTATTTATTTATTTTTGCATTTTAAGAGAAAATTACATTACGTGGAAAGACATTATTGTCCTAATTTCTTTATTTCTTTAAAAGATAGACAGGCTTAGATGAGCTTGCCCATTTGTCCTAGATGTCCCTTAATATAACATGCTTGCAACGTCATGTAATTAACGTTTTTTAAATACATAAGCATGCATATTAAAATCAAGTGAAAATGATTCGGATCAATAGTCCTATTAATGTGGATTAATATGCAGACACCTGATCATCACACCTATATATGGTTCTTCCCCAAAACTGTGGTTCTTCACCACAATGTGCCTTCACTGAAACTAAGAGGCCCATGTTATACAGGTTCTTTTGCATCACAATGTCCCTGTGCACCATTTAAGAAGACACTTTGCCAAAGTTGGAGTGGAAGAACTCTAAACCTGAGCAACCCAACTGAAAATCTTTGGGATGAACTGCACCACTGACTGCACCCCAAGCCTCCTCATCCAACATCAGCACCTGATCTGACTATTGTGGTAAATGAGTACACATTTCAACAACCATGCTCCAAAATCTAGTGGGAAGCCTTCTCAGAGGAGTGGAGATTAATATATCAGGGAAAAATAAATGGGAAACTAAAGGGAACTAAATCTAGAATGGGATGCTCAACAAGTAAAGTATGTCTATGTTTGTCACTTATTAATCTTATAGCATCCTATTTAGTAAATGTAATAAATTAGTTATGAGATGAAGTCAGAGTTATGAAATGAAAGTCTATATAAGAGTTTAGTCTGTATTTACAAGTTGGTCCTTCTATGAGAAAGTTTAGCTCTTTGCCACTAGGGGGCACTATTGGCACACAAACCAGATTGTCAGGCCCAATATGGTATTACTTTGGGAAAATCCTCCTTACATCAGAGTGTGTGCATGTGTGTGTGTGTGTGTGTGTGTGTGTGTGTACTGACCCTCTCTGAGGTAAATCTACCCTGGTATTGCTGTACAGAGTGACTGCTGCATGGATGGTTTCCATTATTCATTTTGCAGTGTTCAGCTCTTAAAAGGACTGGTTCAGCAAAAATAATTCTAACTGAACACAATTTTTCACGCAACCTGAATGCAGTTGGTCATCTAAGACATGTCCTGTAGTGTTTGATTTTTTGCACTGGAGCTTTGAGATGAAGTCTATACAAGAGTTTAGTTTGTATTTATGAATTTGAAATACATTCAAATGACATTATCATCTACTGTCAGCACTGTGGCCTTGCACCTCCATTGTCCGGGTTTGATTCCCGGCTTGAGTCTGTGTGCATGGAGTTTGCATGCTCTCCTCGTGCTTGGTGGGATTCCTCCAGGAACAAAATTTTTAATTGGCGTTCCCAAATTGCCTGGAGTGTGTAAATGAGCGTGTGTTCCCTGCAATGGACTGGCAACTCATCCAGGGTATACTCTGCTCGTGCCTTAAGTCTCCTGGGATAAGGTTCCAGGCCCCCTGCGATCCGGTATACAGGATAAAGTATACCGGTATACTGTAGATGATGAGTGAGTGAGTACTGTAAGTAGAATAAAAGCATATTGTGTTGACAAAAAAGTGTTTCCAGACAACTGCCTCAATAATGCTATAGCTCTCCATTAAGTGTAGTATAGGTTGTTATATCATTTTGTTCATTATAAATTTCAATAAAACTATATCCTCCCATCCATTCATAATCTATAGCACTTATCCCATTTAGGGTCACGGGGGGCTGCAAACTGAGAGAGCAGGGGTGAGATTCGAACCCCCATCCTCAAGGCAACAGTGCTCCAATTAACTATAAATTGGAGATTTGTACAGCACCAATAAGGGGGTTTAGCTTCCTACAGGACATCTTTTTGGAAATAAGTCTTTCAATTGTAGATTTAACTTTTACATGTCTATTGAACAGGCACTGGCTTGCATAAGTATTCACCCTCTTGTTCTTTTCCACAGCCTACAACTAAAATCTCAATTTATATTCACTCCCTTTGCTGTGAAACCCCTGTATTAGTTTCCATCAATTACCATCAGGCGTCACATAATTAGTCGAAGGGAGTCCACTGGTGTGCAATTAAAGTGTCAGATTTTCTATTAATATGCCTATTTCTGGAAAAGCCCAGGAAATCAACAGCTCAGGTGGGAGAGGCTTTTTAGAGGACAAACAGCCCAGAGACTCCCCAAAGCTGTGCTTTATGAAAGAGTATCAAGAAAAGTTTCTGTTTGTGTACTGCCAAAACCCAAGCTTAGGGCTAAGCAAACATGTAGCGTAAGCTTAACATTGTGACTTTGGCACAAAGGAACCCACCACTGCTTATCACTTAGAGAACAGCATCGTCTCAGTGAAGCATGATGGCGGTAGCATTGTGTTGTCTTCTGTCAATAATATTCTTTTAACCCAATCCTCAGAGAGCATTATAGTCTCACAGCAACAAGCTCAATATTTATGAAACCATTCCATAAAGAGTTTTCATTTGTAAATATTTTTTCTACACTATTATGGACTATTGTGTGTAGTTCCAGTTGTATTGTAAAAAAAATGTGGAAATGTTCAATTACGCATTACGCACTCTGGGGCAGGCAATCCTTCTTCGTCTGACTGGTTGGTCTCATCCTCGGAGGGGTCACTCAGGAGGTCACAGGGCAGGATGGCGGTGGAGTCAGCCAGCTCCAGGACAGGGGCGATGCTGGGTCGCCGGCTCCCTGCTCCGTTCTCCGTGGGTATTGCCAACTTGCTGCTGTCACCTGCGGGCTCAGGGTTCTGCAGGTCTATGGCAACGGTGCCTGCGGTGGAATACGATAAGAGACAGAGAACATAAAGACACTAAGAGGACAGGAAATAGAAGATTATGGATGAGATCTGCCCGACTACTGTGTGTACAGAAAGTTGATGAAATACAGAAACGTTGGAAACAGGCTACAAGCACTGAATGGTTCTGCTGCTTTGGGTGTGAACTCGGGTTTTGGGTTTCAATCGAGTGAAAATGATTTGGATCAATAGTCCGAAAATGAATTTGGCTGTACGGAAAAACAAAATGCTCTAAGCAGATGCATGAAAACGCATGACTAGCTGTTTAAACATGCAACTAGAACAGCTGTCATGACCGTCTATACGTATAACTAATTGGATAGACATTTAAAAATGCTTTCTGGTGAAAGCCAGCTCATAGTGGATTGAACTGGTATCAGATGGAAAGCTGAACATGGCTGAAATGACCAGCAAAGGAGTTTAAAGAAATAGAAGAAGTACAGATTTGCATAAATGTAAACATTTATACGGACATCGCAGACCAGTGGCTTTCAATTCTCAACCTGAGGGCCTGATCCTCTGCACATTCTTGTGTTTTCCCTCTTGCACTGATTAGCTGGGTCAAATATATCCTGAGAAGGAACAACGCCAACAATGTGCAGTTCACAGGGTAAGCAGGACTGAGAACCACTGTCCTTGTCCAATGTCTCATGATGTCGTCATCTCTTATGCTAAGGAAGCCGCATGCACGGACTTACCATATGAAGTAGACTGATCGACTTTACCGAGTCAAAGAAAAAGAAACAATGAAAGAAAATCATCAGCCATCGAAACCATCTGACCACTCATGCAAATCACAAGCAAACACCAGACAAAAAAGTAGATTAAATAACCTTATGTGCAGTATATCTTTGTAAATTATGCTAAAAATCTTAACAGTGGGATTTTAGATTAAAGGTTGTGACTTTAGTGCATACACACTACTTTAAAATCTCTTTAAATCCTGGATATACAGGGTGCTTGAGTACTTGCTGCTCAATCTGCTCCCTGGGACAAACACATCCCTGTAATTATCCGAAATTTGCAATTTAGTAAGCGTCAGGGTAGAAATACAATATGTCACGGTACAGATGGATAACCAGAACATGCAAGTTGTGTACCGATCCACACGTCTGTCACTGTGACAATGGCAAATTAGGTCATTTGAAATCAACAACAAACAACTGCCTGGACTGATTACGTTCATTTCCTGTTTTTTTTTTCTTTTTTCCGTGAGTTCTTGTCTGGTAAAGTGAAAGCACTGTGTATAATCGATTAGCCTTCACACACTGTAATTATCCTGACCTATACGTATATAGATAATCGCTGCACCTGTTCCAGGAGTGTCTAAAATCACTGCAGGTCCCTCCCCACATGTCGCCCGATCATGGTACACTCCACTGGAGGAGACAGAATTTGACTTGGGTGTGCATATTTGCATGCCACAGCACTCTGCACTCACCCATGCTGGCTATGATGCTCTGAACTGGGAGACGAGAGGGGGCGTCGTACAGACCGCTCACTGGCAGGCCCTTGCTGTGCTTCTCCTCCTGTTTAAAAATGAAGGCGGAGTTCTCCTCCTTGGTGATGTTGATATAGTAGCAGGTGTCTGTGGCGGCCATGATGTGGCGGGGGCCGGGGTTGAGCAGGATACTTTTATTCTCTTCCCTCTTTACGCCGATTAGACAAACCCCATATCTGAGAGAGAGAAAGTTGTACACACACAAACAGGAACAAAAAAAATGTAAACTTTTTACCACCGTAAATGTATCCGGAAACAAATTTCCACTTTAGTTCAATTGCCGTGACGCACTTGTGGTTTGATCTGTAAGCACGTACCCCAGCACGATTGCATTTCCAGTCCATTAACCTTCAATCAGCGTTGTAATATAGCTTTACGTGCATAGCACATGCATTATTAACTTGTAAGAACAAGCAGATGTTTAATTGCTGGGCATATCGAATAAAGCGAAGTCATCCATTTGATATTCAATCATTCATATCCACTCACTTTTTGTGTGCATGAAAGGAGGCGTAAGTGAAACTTTTCCCGTCGTACTCTCCAAAAAATTTGCTGTCCATAAGGCGGATGTGGTAAACTTCATTACCCGAGCAGCGCCCGTATGTCCTCTGCCACTGTTCTGGAGATGTCTGCCCCTCTCTGTAATAGAAACACCACAATTGATTAGAATTTGAAAATACAACCGTATCTACTAATTCA
Source organism: Clariallabes teugelsi (assembly GCA_030014215.1). Lineage (NCBI taxonomy): Eukaryota > Metazoa > Chordata > Actinopteri > Siluriformes > Clariidae > Clariallabes > Clariallabes teugelsi. The sequence goes on along the minus strand of JAQMYG010000014.1, from coordinate 11,996,348 downwards.
CTCACTCACTCAGTCTCTATCCCACTTATCCTATCCAGGGTTGTGGGAGGCCTCGAGCCTATCCCATGGATAGCTTACCCTAAGTGTGGTAAACCCTAGACGGGGGAGTCAATCCATCACAGGGCGCAATGAAATTTGGAAACGCCAATTGTCACAAGACTATGGGAGGAAACCAGACTGCCCAGAATAAACCCAAAGGTGGAACTCGAACACTCAATGTTAACACTCAGTGCTAACCGGCACGCTAACGTGCCATCCAAACATACCCAATGATCTAATGATAGCTAATAATATTTTGATATTGTACGAACTGTACTTTCCGTAATATAATTAAAGGAAAATATCTATTATTGTTAATCTTCTTGTAACATTTATTTCTGTGGCTGAATCCCCAATTTTTTTTTTGTCAAAAAAGAGGGCAATATTTCAATGCAGGATGCTACGAATATGGCTAACATTATTTTTAACATACCTGCTTCACTGTTCATGAATAAAACACATAAATTTCATTTAACCCATTGTTTGTTTATTTTTGTTATGATGAATGATTTTAAAAACTCATCACCACCCTCAACACTTGTTTAGAAATATAAAACCGATCATACTTCAATCGGAAGTAACCCTTCCAGTAAGCAATGCTAAGGTTTTCCCGCCATTACTCTCCTACTATAGCTAAGGCAGGTACAGGGTGATTCACTCGAAAGAGGCCCCGAATACTCTATAATAACTCTCGCTATGATAAAGCAACTTGAACCCAGACAAATACGCTACATACCTTGAAGTATGTGTAATTGATTGCATTAAGTGATCTCCATTTTCTGCCAGACACATTCTGATGCGCTTCCCCAATATTCCTGAACCTACCGAAACCGAGAAGTTATACTACCTGACTCTTTTCTTGATATCGGCGCAATGGATACAGCACCTACCTTATCGGGCCGACTCAGGGGCATCCCGGCATTAAAGCTCTATATACTGAGGAGGACATTGTAAGTTGTTTCATTCAGACCGCTTTGTCCCAGCGTGAGTTATTACAGAATATTCAGGATGAATCATCCTGTATTATATAATTTACATAATTTACATTCGAATGTAATTTCTTTTTTTATTAATTATACATGGGTTTGTTGTCTATCCTAGACATTCCCTCTGTTGGGAAACAGCGAGCAGCATTATAAAAATTAATTACGCTAGCCTTAATTGTTAGTCAAGTTCTTGTTAAATAGCTCGCGCGAGAACTTCACACAAGCCCATCTCATTCATACAAATCAATACCAATCTATTAATGGGATAGTTCCACTCAAACCTCCTATATGTAATTGCTTGTTAGAGACCCGCAGAGGTAAAAGTATTATCAGGACGAAAATCGTTATGCTTCATCACAAGTTTTTATCGAATGTAATGAGCTTGGAGAATCCCATTATTCGTCATTCTGTTCTGTTAATGGTTTGGATGAAAGCTATATACTGTATAATCGGCTTTCATATCAGGAAAATAGGAGACATTCCACAGCATAACAACTTCGCTCTTTGCTCCTTCAAATCCCCAGTGTGCTATTATTCTTCGCAGCAGACAAGTGTCCAGCTGTACTCCAACAAATGAGAAGTGCTGGGCAGGAGACTGAGTGGACAGAAGATTTCCCCACTGATGGCCTTTTCTTTGACATTAGTTCACAAAAAGAAAGAATCTTCTTTTGCAATGTAATGAAGGTACTTTTATCTGTAAAATAAGACTTTTATCTGAGTCTGAAAACATAAAGAATCAAAGAGAGAACAAAGAGTCCCTGAATGTGGTGAATTCAAGCTGCTGTAGAAATACTCACTGTCCGCGTGAAGTGTGGACCAGAAGTGTAACCAGTGTGGACGTGGCAGGACACACACAGTTAAGAGCCAGCATGGCATACTTGAACTCCTCTTCACACACTACGTGATCTAATACACAAACCGCACGCACACACACACACACACACACACACACACACATACAAACACACACATACAAAATGCTTGCACACTGTTCTGCACTATCAATATCTTACAGTACATAAATAACCCTGTACATATTTTTTTTTTTACAGGATTTTAATATCGCTATGGTTGACAAATACTGCAAGGTCATGAATGATGAATCCCTGTAATCCAACTATACAGTAGTAAGCAGAAAAACTTACCGGCGAACTTCACATGGAATTTATTCTCAGGTTTAAGGATCTGGACATAGAGAGGACAGTTTGGAGCGAAGTCTTTCACTGCCCATGCTCTTAGGATAGTCTGGTGGTCCTAAAAGACAAATGAAGACAATCTGACATTAGATGCCTTTATAAACACCACCTTCTCCAACATTGCATAGTTTTTTTCCAGGATATTTTCTGTCTAGAAATAAGGTACAGTACAAATGCCTTGGACAGGGGTCAGCTCATCGCAATCCACACAAAAACACATACTGTACACACTCACTCATATACTATGGTCTAATCTGCCTGTCTTTGGACTGTAGGAGAAAACCAGAGTCCCCAGAAGAAACCCATCAAGCACGGAGAGAACACGCAAACATGACACGCACAGACCCGATGTGAGAATCAAACCCTCGACCTTGGATTGGATCTGGACATTAGTTTAAAAGCACTAAACGTAGGAATATTGACAATGTCTCATAATTTTTTTTGTATCATGCCTTGATAATTTGGAATTTGTGAAGGAGTAACATACACTAATGTACATTCAGGTCCGTAGTTATTTGGACAGTGCTACACTTTTCTTACTTTTGCCTCCATACTCTATAATTCAAGAGGTTTAACAAAAGGGAAAAAAAACATTAATCCTTTAAGAACTTACTATTTGTAACATATAAGGGTTGTTTTTTTAATACATTGCAGGCAATGATTGTCTGAAGTGGACCTGAACATCGCAATCTCTTCCTTTAAGCTGCTTTAAAGGAATTACTGTTTCCGCCTGTTGATGCTGCTTGTTCGTGGCTCTTTCCACCTTCTGATTTGTCTTTAGTAAGTGAAACGCATTCTCAATTGGGTTGAGGTCAGGTGACTGACTCAGTGCTTTAGAATATGCTGTTTCTTTGCCTTAAGTGGCACTTGGTCCGCTTCATTGTATATTATCCATCTACGATGTGAAGCACCACTTAGGTAGCATTTTACTGAATATGAGTGTAACATATTGTTATGTACATCCTACTACTTCTATCATCAGCTGCATTACAGCTGCAGTGCGGTCCACTTCGTTCCTGCTGCTGAGGATGAAGCAAGCTGCTGCATCATCCATCATCAGTCGTATCATCAATAAACATCAGTGACCCGGTTTCACTGGCAGCCGTAAATGCACATGCCACAGCACTAAAAATCTTGTTCCAGAACTGCACAGGTTTTATTTTTAGATATTTTTGGCAAAATCTAATCTGGCCTTTCTATTCTTGAGTGTTTATGACTTGACTGGATGTCGTGAAGAGGTTTTTCTTCACCAAGAATTCCACTTTTGTTGTTATTCCTGGTCATCTTGCCCTTTAGGTGTTGTTCAGTGTCGTCCTTCTTTTAAAGAATGTACTGAATTGTTGATATGGCCACTCCTAAAGTTCCTCACTCGTTCACTCATCTTCTATACCGCTTTATCCTGTATTCAGGGTCGCAGGGACCTGAAGCCTATCTCAGGAGGCTTAGGGCATGAGGCAGGGTACACCCTGGACAGGGTGCTAATCCATCGCAGGGCACACATACATACACACTCACATTCACACACTACGGTCAATTTGGGAACGCCAATTAGCCTAATCTGCATATCTTTGGACTGTGGGAGGAAACCGGAGCACCCGGAGGAAACCCACCAAACACGGGGAGAACATGCAAACTCCATGCACACAGAGACGGGAATCGAACCCAGACCCTGGAGGTGCAAGGCGACAGTGCTAACCACTACACCACCATGCCGCCCTCCTAAAGTTCCTGATATCTTAAATTCAATTTAAACATTTAAAATCTGGCCATAAACCTGCACGTCAGCCACGTGCAGCTCAGTTACTTTTGAGCCTGTGAAAATGGATGCACTTTGTAAAAATCATAAGTTCAAAATTTCATAATTCAATAATAAATTCAATGCCCCTTGAATTTAAATGTCATCATCTTGACCACTTCATTTAAAATCAGCTGTGGTTGATACAAATATTTAATACAAATATTGTCATTGTCCAAATACTTATAGACCTGACGGCATTTTCTTATCTGAGTTGCTCATACTGTATGCACAAAACTTAACGGTATTCTCACATCATGACACATCAGAAAGAACTGGATAAATGAGGTTGTGGTTGTATTTTAGTTACAGTAAATGCATGTGAAAACCCTTGTTTAACATAATAGAAGAAAAAAATATTTACATGTAAGGAACTTTAATACAACATTGGTAGAATACATGTTCAAGCTTAATATTTTTGACTGCACTTTGCATGTACAGTATGAAGCGTGCCAGGCTAAAACCTTAATAATATTTATAATACTTTTTAATACTTTCACTGAGTTTATAATAATGATAATGAATTGTTACAAATACTGTAGGCTAATACGGGAAACGCAATGAAGCTCACGTAATTTTGTTTTCACACTACCCATCTCTGGTCATAATAATTGTTATATAAGTCATACTGTATATTCGTTACCAATTAGTCACACTGTAGGAGTGTGTATGTGTGTGGGAATAATGCGAAGTGTGATTACAGCTGCAGTGCGGTCCACTTCGTTCCTGCTGCTGAGGATAAAGCAAGCTTCTGCATCATCCATCCTACAGAAAAACAACATCAGCATTATCACACTCATTATACTGTAGTGCACATTCAGGTAAAGAATAATTTTCTCATCACCTTCATAATTACACACATACAAGAAACAAACAAAAAATGTTGAAAGTGCCTTTTTAATAATAAACAAACAAACAAACAAACAAACAAATAATAATTGCAGAATTATTTTATTATACCCCTAAGGTCATTTTCCATACCAACAAATCCATTTATACTTATTCACTCACTCACTTCATGTAACTGCATTATCCTGAGCAGGTTCACAGGAATGCACCCTGAATGGGATGCCAGTCCATTGCAGGACATCATGCACACACATTCACAAACTCATTCACATCTAGAGAGTCAAGTTATCCAAGTTAACCAATCTGCCTACTGGCATCTTTCTGGAAGCAGAAGCAATCCAGAGAACCCATAGGAAACTCACGCTGGCACAGGGAGAGCGTCCGACACTCTACACACTAACCTGATGCCAGGGTTAATTATCTATTTACGATTTTTGTATTATGTCATATAAAATGTCATGACGAGACAAAAAAATGGATTATGTCATTCTACAGACTACAGCAAAACCTCTGCCCAGGACACGTTTGTCACTGTTGTCAGAAAACCTAGAGAAACAGCCTGATCTCTGACTTTCACAAAGTGCTGACATTGCAGACTTAAAAAAAAAAAAACACAAAATTGATTATCTCAGCCAATTCATGTTTGGAAATCCATTTACAGTATATGACATATACTCCATCCAATTTCCTGTACAAGCTGTTTCTGTAGAAATCATAAAGCATTGGAAAGCGATTTGCTTTCTAGACAGAACAACTCCATGAACTCTGTTGTTATAGAAAATTAATTAAGACCTTCTGACCAATCGGGTTCAAGAATTCAACATTGTTGTATAATCCTTATTAATCCGTTCAGATAATATTTAGTACCAATCAGAGTCATTCAGTACGTCTGTCTTCACACAATGTAAAAATATTGATCAAATCAAATCCTGAAAATTTCACACCCGATAGAGATGTTGCACCCATTCTATCTCCCGAGGGCTGAGAGGATTCGGAGAGACAAAGCTGAACACTATGCTGCATCCTATTTAATGCAGTGGCTGTCAGAAAGTGATTAATAGTGATTGAAAAGTACTTCAGCAACATCATTCTCACTTCACCCACAATGACAGAGGCTGGATCCATGTAGATTTGGTATTGGTCCAGATGTATAAGATATTGATCTTACTGAGTAAAAGGTTTCTTACTTTCTAAGACATCCAGTATCAATGTCAAATTATGCTTAGAAAGAAAATGAATTAGGCTTTCAGCAAAGTGTATATCTATTAAACCGGCAGAAATATAACCGCTTCATGGATTCTTTGAACCATGCAAAATAAATTTATCCACAAACTCTCATTTTTATACTAATTTCCTGTTATTCTTAATACTCATTTCCTGCTGTTCTCATTTCCTTTTATTCTTGTTATACTTCTTCTTGTTATATCAGTACTGAGTATCTGTGCTTGTTTTCCTTCACCAAATTTTCCAAGTCTCTTTCAAAATGTATGTTCTTTAAATTCATTAATAAACACTACTAATGGATCCAAGGAATAAGTTCACAGAGAAGAATGAGTATAGTTCAATGACACTCCTCACCAATAAAAAAAAAAAAACCTTCAAAAAAATGCATTTTGATTTCTCAGTTTGAGACCCTACAGTAGTATAGTCCTCTTCCAAATGGTTGAGACGTTGCTTCATGGTAAAAGTATTAATACCCAAAATTTGTTTTGATGACTTGTCAACCCATATATAGAGTACATATAATGTATTCATTATAGAAAAATGCACTATATTTTGCGGACACTTCATCATCATCACACATCACATTGTGTTTTTTCTTCAAACTGTTGCCACAAATTTTGAGGCACACTGTAAAGGTTGTTTTTGTATGCTGCAGCATTACGATTGTCATTAATTGTGCAAACCTGTTCCAGCATGACAGTGCGTCTGTGCACAGTGAGGTCCATGAATACACAGTTTGCCAAAGTTGGAGTGGAAGAACTCCTGCACTAAGGAATAGTTATTGCTTTAGTTATTGTAAGGGAGCAAGTAATCTAGAGCTGTACTTGTACTAGACGTAATAGCCTTTCAAAAATCTCTGGACACAGTCCAAATCAGCCATTTGCAGATACCTGCCAGACACATACTTTTCATTTTCCAAAATGTGAGAATGGTAAATGGAGGTCACTCATCAAGCGTTTATATAAGGGCCTTGAATGGAAACACTAACTCAGTTTTACTTTTATCATTCCTAAACGAGCCTTTATTTAACATGCCCTGAGGTATTTACACTCACTTAGGAACTGTTATTAGCCTTGCTGCTAATATATAGCTTTCTGTTTTTGTTTTTCTGCGTAAAACCTTAGAATTACAAAGTCTGTCTAAATTTGTTCAAAATTGGTTAATTTTCTATACTAGTTATTTACTTGCCACTGATTTACATGAAAAGTTTTGCACCAAAAAGTATTACATGTGGAAATACTGAAAAGTTCCAATATAAATGAAATACTAATAACTTCAAATAGAAAATAAGCAGGGAGTCTCACTTGGCTCTCATGAGATCCTGGTCCTTCAGTGCAGAGCCCTGCAGATAGATGACTCTCTGAGACCATAGGGGAATCTGCAGCACTCGCCGCACTTGGATGTCTATCTCTGTAGGGCAGAGGATGACCACATAGTAATCCTGTAAAAAAACAAAACAAAACAAAACAAAAAAAGACACCTTTTTTAAATTTTATAATTAGCTATAAAATTGCAGGTTGATGTCAAGGGACAGATTAAAGTACTGTACATACATTATTTATACATACACACAATCTGTTAGTAGTAGTCTGATCACATAACATAACTGAATGCTCTGTAAAAAACAATCCATCTGAATAAAACATGGAGTAATACTGAATATTTCACCCTGAAATCCAGCTAACATTGTGAGAATGTTTCATAAGAGCTGAATTCAGCAAGCATAGTAAGGATTTCATAATGAAACTTTCTGCTACAATAGTTCACTCTCAAATTCATGTTTTTTTCATATGACATACAGTACAATTAATTAACTGATACCGTCGTGTTTATATCCTTGATATTCCCAATGAACGACATTCAGTAGGAATAGGAAGGATATAAACATGATAGTATAAGTTAATTAATTGTGTTATTGAAATTACAGGCTTATGTTGAGGCCTGAATTTTAAAATGTGCATCCATTAAACAAGGACACACTTTGCTTACAGGACAGCAATTAAATTAAGCATGAAACAAATTCACAAAATTCAGAAACAAATTCAAAATTCAGTCAGTTCATTGATCACGTTATTAACTGGAAAGCTCAAGTTAGTGAACAGCATAAAACATTCACACAACATTCAGAAACAAACGTGTTCTTAGAACCTAAAAATTTAGCTGAGAAGATAGCAAACACACATTCCTTTCCTGATAATCTCTAGTGCAGACACCAGCAGAATGTTTTGTTGAGATGTGTATTATTTCTCCAAGTCATTTTTGCTAAGCAACTTCACACCAGTGGTCATAGGGAAAGTTGCTACATTGCTGAGGACCCAACATTTGGCAACCTACAGATGCACACTCACTCACACGCCTACGTAAACATACTGTATACTACAGGCAATCTGAAAACACCAAATGCATGTCTTTGTCTCAGAGGAAAAGCATGGAAAGAACATGCACATAGACTGGAGGATCCGGATTTCTAATGCTGGAGGCATGAGGTCACCATGCTAACCACTAGGCCATCATTGAAGACTCCTTAAAACTGTGTTAGTGTATATTAATGAATATGTTAAGTTAAAACTAGCTATGACTAGCAATGGGGGACATGGTAGTGTTGTGGTTAGAACTGTGGCCTTGCACCTCCAGGGTGATGGGTTCAATTCCTGCCTCAGATCTACAGTATGTGGATGGAGTTTGCATGTTCTTCTCGTTCTTCCGCCCACAGACATGCAAGTATAGGCTAATTAGCATTTCCAAATTACCCACTGTATATGTGTTTGTCCTGTGATGGACTGGCAACCTGTCCAAGGTGTACCCCACCCTGTGGTCCT
>JAQMYG010000014.1:11977023-11987309 GCA_030014215.1 Clariallabes teugelsi | reverse complement strand
CCAAAGTGGCTAGTGAGACTAAAGTTATTACCCGCCACAGCCGAATTTTACCCGCATTTGGCGGGTGGGCGGGTGCCGATGTCAAGCCCTGGTTCAGACCTACCAATCTACTATTGCTGGGCCCTTGAGCAAGAGTTCTGTCAACTGCTCAGACGTACAATGTAATACATGGATAAGGGTGACTGCGAAGTGCTGTAAATGTAAAACAGCTTGCTACTGGGGTGCCACCATCAGAAGTATAAAAGAAGCATAATCTTCTGTTATGTTACTTCAACTATACTTTATATCAGGGAAAGTAAAAGTAGGCCATTATAACTTATTAAAGGTACCTTCATGAGGCTAATGGTGTAATAATTTGCCTTAACTGTGCTTAAAAGTACACAACCTTCATTATGCCAAGTAAAATATACATATCTAAGCAGAGATATAGAGAGACCAGAGAATAGAAATTGTTCTCTTTTAGAATGAATCTCACATTCACTGCACTTGCATTCCTTTCATTCTTATGCTAATGTTGAAACTAAACGCTGTTCCACTCATCCACCTAAATTTAGTTTTGATTAATAAATGAAAGTGAACATGAATATGCCAAGCCATTAAATGCAGGCTGATAAGATTCAGGAGCTGCAAAGAAACTACTGTAAATAATGAGGTTTAGAATTTACCTGCAATCTGGGATGCGCATAGAACTCATTGAGGAAGTCCATGAGGAGGTCAATCTTGAGCGAACTGACACAAAGCACCACATGTTTTTCAGTCTGAGCTCGATGTCTGCTGTAGTTCCCGCCTGATTTTTGCCTCTCCATCCATAAATAAGCTAGCTCCTCAAACTGTACAGGAAGACCACACCAAATGAACCCACAATGTCTGAGTGATACTAAAAAAAAAACTGTTATCGCAATAAATGACCTATCTAACTTTAACTTAAGGGAATTGTTTTTACTTGTAATGGCAGCACTACAAGCGCCACACAGATCATGATGACCACCAGTAGCTGGGAGGGCCAGATTTTCGGTGTGACGTCTCCGTAGCCCACAGTGGAGAAGGTGACGATGCAGAAATAGAGCGAATCAAACAGGGAAAGATTCTTCCCTGCTCGCTCTAGCTGTTGAATTCCACAGGCGCTAAATATTTTTAAATGAAGCAAAAAAACAATAAATTCTCACCATTAAAAATTATTACGATCATAATTTTTGGGCAATGACATTTGTAACTGCAAAAATGCAAAAACTCAAAATGTTAATATCTTCCTAAAAAAGTTAATCTAATGGTATTCAAATCAAATGTTAAACTCGTATGAATGTTTAATAAAAAAATAAATGCAAATAAATTAATATAAATTATGATGATGATGATTATTATTATTGTAGAAGACAATATTACTGATCACAAAGTCACAGTAAGGATTTAATAATGTTGTTTTTATTTAATAATGTTGATTTACAAATGCAAATGAAGTAAGAAAGAAGAAATCCTCATTAAAGCACTTTCGACTGCATTTTTCTTTTCCTTTTTTCCCCAGAAGAAAGATAGAAATGGAAAATGCGTGTTAGTATTGGGCGTCACTGGATTTGGTATTGGGTCGTATAATAAAAAAAGGCAAACATGTTCCAGGATGCAGCTGAAGGCCATGATAAATGTTTCCCGTCTTCTTTTTTCTTGATTTAACAGGGAAAGGCATGGACAAGTGTAGAGCTGGGGACTTTTTTCTAATTTGCATATTCATAGACTCTGGGTTGCTTGATGAGTGTATAAGTGTAGGCGCTACTGTGTCTTTTTCTGTCCATTTTAATGAAATATTCATACTGTAGAAACGTCAATCAGCCTATTATTTAATATGAAAAAAAAAGTCTTTTCAGTCAGAGATCTGACTGTAGCAGGTGGGGGCATGTTTTGGCTGAAGTCTGCAGCGTGAGGGACGTGTCTGGGAGAAAAATTTATGACAAAGGTGACAAGCTGGAGCACTGTTTCCTCTATAGAAAATGAATGGCCCTCTCTCTCTCTCTCTCTCTTTCTCTCTCTCAGTAAGCAATGAGCTGTCTAAGAAGTGACCAGGTGAAAAGAAGAAACTTTTTTTTTTTTTTTTTACCTCCTGTCAGTGACCCATACTAAGACAGGTGCAAGCTCACCCTGTGTTTGTTTCTACTGTGTCACACCACAGTAACAAAGACGTAGCTATCTAAGAGGATTGTAATGCTTACCCTGTGAAGACCAGACAAAGCAGCGTGCAGATGAGGATGAGCACCTGGTTAAACATGGCAGAGTGTGTACGCTGTATGGCACGGTGAAGATCATTCTACCGGAGAGAAACAGCTTGATCACAGTGTTTCTGATATTATATAACTCTTTGGGAAGGATCTGATCTTGGCTATAAACATAACAATAATGACATGATCTATCTGCACACGCGGCATTCAACTAAACTTGAACAGTCTGACAGCAAAACATGATAAGATAAACAAAATCTTTTAGTCTTTACTCATTTTGACAATTTTTTCTCGCACACTAGGTTGTCTAGTGTATAGCAAAACTTCTTCTAATGAAACTTCTTCATATCCTTCTTTTAAAAGTTTTCAACTTTCTTGCTTTTAGCAACCACGACACAGAGCAGCCACGGTTTTTAGGAAAAGTTGAACTGTCATGAAAAGTCAATCGCATCACTGTTCTGTCATGTGGTCAGTGAAGCAGAACTATCAGCTGTGCGAATGAGCCACTAGTGTGTGTGTGTGTATGTATGCATGGACTACTGTTTGCTAATGCCATTGCAGTCACGACTGCAGCAGTAAATTACAGGAATGCATCAATTAACAACCACAATTTTCTATGTGGTTGTGGTTTTCTATGAAATACAACATTGTGTGATATGTACAGTACTGTACTGTATGTTGTGAGAACACCATGTTAACAAAGTTATTCGGGATACAGTGTAGTAGTTTTCACTGGCCCTATGTGAATAAGTATTCTTTCCATTTTTACACCCCCCCTCCAACTGCCAGACCAGTTGAATCAAGAATTCAAATGGGACTGGTCTGACAAAGTGAAGCACGCTAAAAGATCTAAAAAAAAAAAGCAACATGATCTGAAGAAATTCAAGAACAGATGAGAAACAAAGTAATTGGCAAATTAACAAAGTAGCATCAGTCTGGAAAGGTTTAAAAAGCCATTCCTAAGGCTTTGGGACCCTAGCAAACCATGGTGACAACTATTATCCACATATGGAGAAAACTAGGAACAGTTATGAACCTTCCCAGGAGGGCATGTACTTTATCACATACTGTAGGGCCAGGTAGGTTAGAAAAAGCTTTTTCCCTTAATAAATGAAGTTATTTTTTATATCACAGTTATCTTTTTGAAATATTCAAATGTGCTGTGACTGCAGGAAGCTGTTATATGTGCTATGTCTGATTCTGTTTGCTACTCCTGTTTCTGAACTACGATATAACCCCAGATGACCCCAGATATTTACTGAATGCAGTCAAATGATGCATGAACGGATGTTAAACATTGCAGAACTGTACCCATGGTAAGGTGCTGTCGTCAACTACTGAAATCAAACTGCAGCTGGTAGAGCAGGAGACTGATGATGCTGTAAACTGAAGTTTTTTTTTCATATTATTTATATTGTTTGTCATAATCTGCAACAATCTTTGTAATTAAAAAGTTTTTGTGTGCACCAAAACTCATCACTCTTTTCCTTGTTCCAACTGGCTGCTAGTGACTCACTAGAAAAAACATAATCAAATATATCATAATCATTTTTTATTAGATTTAACCAACATACTGTATTATTGATACTAAAACTATAAAACACAACTGCAGGCTGATTTATCCATTGTGACAACTGTGGGAGGAGGAGAAAAATTACACAATATTTACTCTTATATAATCCAAGCAATTTTAACTTTTTTTCTAACCCTTATGAGAAAACTTGCACAAAATATTCTCTATCAGTGTGCAATACTTCTGGTTTCATTTGGAAATTTTTCAATTTTCTCAAATGTGCAAAAATGGAGATATCGCATTTTGCTGTCAAACTGTTCATTTGGAAAGGTCCAAGTTTTTATGTTTCTGAGTAACTGACATGTCTGAATAACGACATTGATTTGATTTGTAGTAAAGCAACACATTATAATTTTTTTAAATTACACAGTTATTATTGTCCCTTCTCTTTGTATTTCCTAAAAATATAGATGCTTCTATTTCACTAAACAAATTAATGCTTTAAACCACAATGACTAAGAGTAAAGGAGTTACTGCGGATGAATAAATGACCACTGTAAATGTATCACACATGTAAATCCATTTTCATTTCAGTAGACAACACATTCTTTCACATTTGTCAAACTTAATTTGTCATCAAATGTTCTTCATTTGACCTCTAAAGCAAATCATGTTATCAGTTAATTAATCAGACCAGAAAGTTAAATTAAATTATATTTTTAAAACTTATCTCTAGCTCCGTAGCAAACATTATCTCTAGCACCGTTTTTCAAATGTTGATCTAGGTTCGAGCAGGGGTTATCAACTGGCAAAAAAGAAAAAGAAAAAGAAAAACTATAGCACAGCTGATACATGCTTGAAAATGTATATATTTGCATGCATTTATCAGCTGTGCTACATTATTTTACCAATTGATGACCCCTGGTCTACCCCATATCCGCTATCACCCAAATGAGGATGGGTTTCCTGTTAAGTCTGGTTCCTCTCAAGGTTTCTTCCTACTGCCATATCAGGGAGTTTTTCCCTGCCACTGTCGCCATCCTCGGCTTGCTCATCAGGGACAATCTTATCATTTTGATTCATAAACAAACATTCACATTTCATAGAAACTTAAATAATTCTTTTGATTGTGTAAAGCTGCTTTGTGACAATGTCAATTGTTAAAAGCGCTATACAAATAAAATAGAATTGAGTTGGAATATTAACATCTACACATCAGAAAGGAAAATGGTCACCTTTTACAGTGTCTAATAATTTTCTTTTAAGAAACTAAGCTGCAAATGTTCCTATTAAAAATTATAAAACAAAATTATCACTTGTTTTTCCTGACTTGAGCATGGTACCAGATGAAACTGTAACGGTTCTCTAAGTGGTGATCCAGACTTTGATAAATCTTTCAGTAGCATCTCACAACTGTGGTGCCAAAAACTCAATATTTGGCCTGTTTTTGTGTGCTCTGTGCCCTAAATCACCTTTGGCAGAGATAGCAACAAATGTTTTTTCTTGACAACTGTTTAAACGCTAAGCATAATTTGTCTGGTTGATATCTAGGCCACACTGTTTAGCACAGTCCACGGTCGTACAATTTAAAATAGTACATACTCCCTGCCAATTTCTACTTGGCCATTTGACCCAACCATCTGCTGGGAGAAAGGATGTTGGCACGTTCTCAGATTCTGATTATTGATGACTCATTGTGAAATTACCATGCTACCTTTTATTTACAGTTTTCATGAACCTCTCTGATTGGAGATGGCATTGAACAGTAAAATTTTTTTTCACCAAATATTTGTAAGTGAATGCTCAGCCATTAGGCAATTATTACTTACAATCATGTTCTCCAACGCTGACTTGGCAAGCCAACAATTAAGGAACACTGGGACAAATATGTTCCTCCATGGAGGCCAAAAGATCTGAAAGCAAAAAAAAAAAAAAATCTGAAATAAGGATTGAACATTGTTATGTTATAGCAGCCATATTGCTATTTCAACAATGCATTTAGCGAAATAAAAAATGTATGTCCTTCCTGAATTGAGTTAGAGATGTACATTTGTAATGAATAGGTCACTGATTTTAGCACCTGTTGCTTTGAAATTGATTCTATACATAATTAATATTTAACATCTCTCATCTTCCAGGACTTGCCAGCAGGTGCAGACTTACATTTACCACCAGCTTCACAGTAGTGACTGAATAATTCATAGTTCCTAAACAATGCTTAAGCTTAAAAATAAATAAGCTAAGACCTTCAGGCATAAAGATGTCGATTTATTATGTAAAAAGAACAAATTATCCACTTACTGTAATTATGAATGGCACTGTATTGATCATCTCAAGGATGAAGGAAATTTGGAAAATCTGCTCAAAAATGTTTCCCTGAAACAAAATAATTAGCTAAATCATTACCCAAATAATAATTATCTGAGACTGAAATGGTCTGCTTGCTACTAATGTCTCATTCCTTCATTAGTAAGGTCCAGGCAGCCATTTTCTGGTCCCCATCATGCTGTCAGTAAAACATATTGCTGTTATACTGAAAGGCTAACATCTTGTTGATTTGAAAGCCTGGTACAATTTACCCTCAGAGCAGAATATTTTTTGCTAATTAAAAAGTAAAAGTATGAATAAAAACCATAAGAAACCAATGTCATACTTCACAAAACAATTAGATCTGAAGCTAGCCATATGTCTCATCACTGAGGACCAGATGCACTAATCTGTTTGCAGTTATTTCTTATGTACTGAGGCCATATTCTGCGAAATTACTTGTGTGCTGTTCATGAAAATGCTACATAACGCTAAAGAAACAAGTTGGCTTCATTTTAAGAGTAAAGGGAAATTAAACCTGAAATCATACACTGTCTGGCCCAAAAAAAGAAATAAATAATTCACACACTAAGATTCTAAGATTTCATTCACTTTCAGCTTTGATTACAGCACACAATATGGTGGCCGGTTCTCATTCCTTATGATCTCAGAACCACACTGTCACAATTTGATAACATGTCTGCGCCTCCGGGGAAGAAAACCCTATTGATGTGTCAGATCATAACACTGCCTCCAGAGGCTTGTACAGTGGGCACTATGCTTGATGAGTGCATCACTTCATGCGCTTCCCTTCTTACCCTTACAATTTCCTTTCTGATTAGTCTCACTAATGTGGTTTTCTTAAAGCCTCTCAGCTATTTAGTCCCAATCCTGTAAGTTCTCATTGCATTGTATGTGTATGGAAATGCTCATACTTTCACTATTAATTAATTAAACATAGATATGGTTTTAACTGGGTGGCACGGTGGCTTAGTGGTTAGCGCCGTCACCTTGCACCTCCAGGGTCCGGGTTTGATTCCCGCGATTATTTGGGTTCATAAGCCATTTCCTATAATATCAAATCTCCATAGATGTTTTCTTTGCTTGATACAACCGAATGGTGTGGCATCCCTATATTTTAGCCATATAGTTTTTCTTTATATCTAACCAAAAAAGTTCAACACATTTAAATTAAACAGATTATTTGCATAATTATATAAAGCAAATTATTAACGATTATCTTTGGGCCTTTATTGCATTTTTTTTTTAACAAGCTTTAAGTGCTTCCAATAATCCAGCTTTCAATAAGCTACAGCCATAGCCGATAAAATATTAATTTGAGATATTTGAGATAAGTGCTTTTCAAATCTTGTTAGTGCTGTATGCCGACTGTTTGTTTGTGCTGCGTGAGTACATCCATCTGGCCCTCAGAGTTCATTTAAATCAATATTCTGCAAAGCTGAAAAAGAAAACAAAACAAGAGAGAGACAGAGACCATACCTTGTAACTGAGATATGTCAAGAGCATTGCTTCTAGGAAGCTAATTAAGGCCACGGTCACCTAGTCCATAGGAAATACAGAAAAGAAAGTGGGGGTGTAATTCGACAGTGAAGAATCTTTCAATTATAAACAGAAAACAAAAGCTGGTTATGGTTCTACATGTAAGCAGTCGAGAAGGCTAAATAGTAACTCAGAGAACAGCGTACCTGTATAGCCCATACAGGAGTCTTTCTGTTCACCCAGAAAATCAAGTCCCTGAAGAGAGACGGAGAAAAAAAAGACAAATACATATAGAGAATACAAAACCGTTTGTTTTCCATTTGGAATACCTTTTGTAATCAATCAATTCATGACCTCAATACTTTAAGATTTTATCTGGCATTTTGGTAAATTTAAAAAAAACTGAAATTTTGTTAGTGGGTCTGACCTTATTTTCCCTTTTTCTATGTAATACTTTCTTTAGAATCAGAATCAGAATCGGGTTTTATTCGCCAGGTATGTTGAGACACACAAGGAATTTGGTTCCGGCTGTTTGTAGCTCTCAGACAGACAAACATAAAACACTATACAAAAAAAACTATAAACTCCTAAATTAACAGATTCTAAGAGATACACCTACTGTAGTGGTAGCTAACCAACATCTAGGATGAATTTGCAACATAAGTGACTGCCAGCCAGCCATATACGTTTTGACAATATACTGTAGTGAGGTGGGGTTTGCTGGTCTTATAATATGTATACATGTTGCAAATAGGTCAGCATCGACAAAAGTATTTGGCCAAACCTGTTAATTATTGAATTCAGGTGTTTCAATCAGTCCCCTTATCCCCAGTCAAGGACAATCTTAAATCTTTAGGATACAAAGACATCTTGGATAATGCTATGCTTCCAACTTTGTATTAACAGTTTGGGGAAGGCCCTTTTTCATTCCAACATGACTTTGCCACAGTGCACAAAGCAAGCACTACATACAGTAGACATGGTTTGATGAGCTCGGTGTGGAAGAACTTGACTGGCCCCAGCACAGAGCCCTGACCTCAACCCCATAAAGCACCTTTGAGGTGAACTGGAACAGAGATTTCGAGCCAGGTTTTCTCTTCCAACATCAGTGCCTGACCTCATGCTCTACAGAATGAATGGGCACGAATTCCCATGGAAACACTCCAAAATCATTAGGACAGCCTTCAGAGAAGAGTGGAAGTAGTTTTACAGTAGGTGCAAAAGGGGAACAACTCCTTACAAACTTCAACTCCATGTATACTGTATGTACTTGGATACAATGTCATTGCAGGTTTGGCCGAATACTTTTGTCCATATAGTGTACTGTATGTTTGTGTCTTAATACTAGACTTGACTGTTAATGTTTAGTTTTTTTAGAACAAGGTGTTAATTATTAATAATATATATAATTTATTTTATATATACTTTTAAACTGTAGAAAGTGAATAGACTGAGGTGTTGTTTAACGTGAAACAGCCAGATAGATTCTTATAAAAACCAAACAGTGTATAAGCATACAGGTTCTATCTGGTGTTGTCACTCTTGAAAACAGTATACACGAATGGTGATTGCGTACAGTAGATTAGAGAAGTAAGTATACAGTGTCGATCTTATTGAAATATATACGTAAATTACGGTTTCTCAGAGTTTTGCTAGCTGGCATGTCAGATCTATGATTTCATGTCAAAACTTCTATTCACTCAGATAGAACCTAACAAGTCTAAGGTCATGAGTAACTATAACATACTGCAAAAAAATTCAAAACCAAGCCATGGAATAAACTCCACAAATGGGAGCATTGGGGTTTAATGTTAAGAGAGTAATGTAGCACAAAAAGGGCGGGAAAAAAAAGATTTTTGGAAGAATACACAGGCAAAAGTCTCACACTGTACAAGGTGATGGGATTCCCTGCTGTGATTCCAAAGCTCGCTTTAGACCCATCAGTCAGAATGGTAGAGTTAGTCAGGTAACACACACAGCACAATCCTTACAAAACTTAGATTAATGTTTTGATATTTCGGCTGAAATAGTGCAACTTGCTCTTTAATTAATGAATTGTAGATATAATAATTATAATAATAATAATAATAATAATAATAATAATAATAATAATATGTATTACATGAGTTGATCTTTTATTAGGTACACCTCCAACTGACACACACATTTCAAGCTTTGGGCCTCAGCAAACATATCATATTAAAGTTATTGTTATGACAATACAAATGAAACAATATTACCTTTACTTTTACAGTAGTTATACCATAGTGCTATTGGACTTTCTATTCTGATTAGTTAGAATGTACTGATTATTTTCCTATGACAGCAGCTCTGATAGTAGCACCAGCTGCTACTTCTGGACAGTCAAAGGGATGTTACTTAGTGGATTCCAGCGCCAAAACCCACATACAAAACCAGTCACAGTAGTACTTCAGCAGGAGAACACACCTAATAATGTTATATCATATTTATTATGAGTAAGTCTCCTCAGTAATTGCTTCAAAGTCGTTCTGAATTGCCTTTGAACTGTCTGTGTTGTGTTTCATGGCTAAAACGAGCTACACAAGCTAGCTTCTGATACACGCTGAATCCCAAATTCCGCTCTAACCCCTAAACAAGGGCACTACTTGGTGTGTGGAACAAAGGATTATACACCCTACGTCAGGGGTCATCAACTAGAGAAAGAAGAAAATCAAATAAAAATCTAATTTTGGCTTAACATTATGTTTAATGTTTATACTTTTTCCATTTCATTACAA
>JAQMYG010000014.1:11961463-11976923 GCA_030014215.1 Clariallabes teugelsi | reverse complement strand
GCGGGACTGAAAAATCCATCCCGCGCAGGTCTCTAGTGTGGACCACTATTTTCTTTTTGATCCTCACAATTTTGGAACCGGATTGAACGGCTCAGCGGTCCGGATTCAGGCCGCGGGCCGCCAGTTGATGATCAGTGCCCTACATAATGTGCTAGCTTTCGATTTTACTCTTTGAATTTGGGATTCAAACTCAGGAACAGTTAAGTAGTTAGTAATTAGAAAACTTTAGAACTGTAGAAAACATTGTTACCTGCACATCATTTTCTAAAACATAATTCACAGAATATTCCATTGTATCGTCTCATTTGCAGCAGGAACACTGAATGAGCTAACGCTAACGCCAACAAGTGCCACCAAATTCTTAATCATAATAATAAGGAATCATATTTGTATAGCGTCATTATGTTATGATATGAATATTAATTTCCATCTCATATTAATTAGTCCATTTTCAAACACTTGTTTCTCTTGTTATAATTATAATCATTTGATAAATCCACCGCAACATACTGCATATGAAACTAATGAGCAGAACAGAAGCAATCAATGGCTGGGTTACTCTTTGGTCTGTGTGACAAAGGATCGGGTAATTAAAAAAAACACCTCAAACAAAAATGCATACTAGACTAATGTTGGTTAATGGTGTTTCCACTTTACAATGTTGTGACTAACATCAGGTATCACGTGACTGAAAAGGTCTAAATCACAGGGGATTGTAGCACAAAAGAAGGAAAAAACATTAAAAACCAAACAAAACTCCAGTGTCAGTGTTCAGTAGCATTCAGGCAATGTAGTTGATAAGGGGATTTACAGTAACTGTTGTGGTAAAAGAGAAATTAAACTGCTGTTTAAGCTGTATCAACTTTAAGATGATACACTGACATTAATGATTTTCCTATAACAGCACATCCTGTTGTATTTGATTCCTTACTTAATATCTAAGAAAATGAATTATTCAATAAACAAAAGGAGTAAGGTTGGAATGTTCAGGCCAAAAAATTATTCAGTGTCCATTCAGCTTGTTACCGTGAGTCAATCAGTGTTATAAGACTGCTAGAGATCCTGGCAATACTTCAAAAAACTGTAATACAAATGTTCCACGTATCATTATTCAACAATCAACTGTTTGCTTCTATTAACCGCAGTGGAACATTTCACTGTGTGAAATATGAAACCACTGAATATCAGCATGGCTGTGATTATCTATAGTACTCTCCCTCTGGGGCTTGTGTCTGTGCCCGGATTACAGCCACGCCAATATTAGCTGTAAAACCACACTTTTTAAAATATAATACGTCGTATCACCCAAACATGACGTACGATAGGGATGCATCACTAGCATTTTTTTCAGATTATGAGTACATGTTTTTTTGCAGCTTATCAATACCAGTAATAATACTGAGTAATCCACTTAGCATGAAGCAATCAAGGTTGTCATGGACCATTGATTGCTGCTGTGTGATGCTAACAATAGTGTTGCGATTGAGCAGTTTGAGAACAAAGCAGGATCAATGAGTACTGAAGTGCTCTCGTTCAACAGTTTTCCCCATGGATACCTTTCTGTAGGCCCAGTTCATGGCTCCTTGCGCTAATTTTTAATGACCATACACTATGATCATTCTCTGTGGACTCAGGTCACTTTTTTTTTTTATAATTAAATATACTGTTTAAATGATGTAGAAAGATTTATCATGTTATTTGTATTTGTCGAAAGATGTTGTGGTTCTCTTGATCACAAATCATGAAATAAATCAAGATTCCGGATGTCCTACCACAAAATGGGAATAAATCCAATGGTCACCACTGTCCCTGGGTGGACTACATAGATTCCTAGATGGATGGAAGGAAATCAAGATTGCTTGTTTTGTTTTTTTTCATTAGCATACTTCATCTGATGTTGACATCAGACCAGTTTTTATAAATAAAAGTCCATTAATCCATCCGTCCATCTAGGAACCTCCGTAGTACAACTAGGGACCGTGGAGGCCAATGGTGTCCATTTGGTGTATTTATTCCCATTTTTACGACTCTGGTAGGAGTCAACATTTACACACTACGGGCAATTTGGGAACGCCAATTAGCCTAATCGGCATGTCTTCCAACAAGCATGGAGAGAACATGCAAACTCCATGCACACAAACCCCAAGAAAGGAATCGAACCTGCACAGATTGATATTTAAAGCCTGGGAAAGAATGAAAAAGGCCATTTCTGGCACAGATTGCAACATTTGCAAGACAAATTTACAACCATGAAGAGGAACAATATCCTCCTGTTCAATGCAAGTAGGCTCCAGACGCCAGAGAATCCACACTGTTCTGTAAGCCAAAAGAGCTGCAAGATCCACAAGATAGGTGTACCTAATAACCTGCAGCTCAGTGTACATACAGTACTGTAACTTTATCTCAGTCAAGTAGCTACTCAGTGATAAGGTTCATGAGCTACATACAGCAAGTGAGTGGGCATGAGTAAAATCTCACCAGTCGATCTGGATGGGATCTGTCGTCTGATTGGCACAGAGTTTACTGCAGACAGCATCAGTGACATTGGAGCAGTCCTTCCTGCAAGAAGAATAACAAAGACTGAGAATTGTGCTCATTTAAAAGTCGACACACTTCAATAGCACATGACGGGTGTCTGGCAGTGACATAGGTAAGAATTAATTTCAGGGAAGGTGAAAAGATATTGCATATGAAATTGAATTATCATGTGATCTGTACAGTTAAAATGACAAGTTCTATGAGCTCATGCTTATGACTGACAGTATTAAAAGTTGTCAGAATATAAATTTGTTGTTTGATCATTTCATGCATTTTCACATTAAACCACTGAATTTACAAAGTGTATTTAGCTTTATTTATTTCTGACTGGCTAATTTTGTTTCTTATAGTTGCACCTAGTTCCCAATAAGGCGCAATTAAACAAACTGGGGGATATGTTAATTTGATATTTGGGGCATTTAAAACAGAATAGTAGAGAGAATGATGCCCTTTTATGAAGCTCATTCTAGAGTAATAGCTTAACCCAGCCACTGGGGGTTGCACATGTCAGGGCACCCGTAGTCCTGTCCCAGTAGTGTAATTACTGTACAAAACATTATTTAACACACATATACAGTAAGTAGTTGTGTTAACCACATTTGGATTTGTTATCAAATATTTTAGGGTGGTTCAAAGTGGACTAAGCCATTAACACCCCATACTGCATGCAACTACAGTATGCCTCTGGTGTCTGGTTTCTATGGGAACATCGATGGGTGCCTTGATATTTTAGCATGCTGTAGTCATAGTATGCTTCCACATTGCTCCAGTTCTTCGCTCCTTCTCTCTCCTACACCCACATGCAGTCTCACAGACACACACATACACATAACACATAAACACAGAGTGCTCCATCACTTATCCGAGCCGAGATGTCTGCTGTTGAAAGAAACGGAAATGGACTGTAATGGGTTCATAACCAAATCAGACTTACTGTACTATTAGACCATGTGCACCTGTAAGCAGTCTGTTGCTGTTATTTAGGTACATCTGTCTCAGTCTGTTTACCTCTTACATACTGAGAAATGACTGCATTTATCATATTGTCTTACCGTGCACATGTGACTTGGGTGGTGGGGACATCCAGTGATACTCGGAGGATGTACAGGAGGCATGTTAACAACTTCAGCGAGAGGTTGAAAAGGCGTATTCTGAGGCCTTCAAGAAAAGAAAAACAAACAAACAGTATAATCTATTACAGTATGGCTGTCAAGATTCTTTAAAATGCATTCAACTTTTAATTACTTAAAAGGCTTTGCCTGCAAGTGCATTTTATGTTCCCACACAAGGAGTGAACATTAATTGTACAAAAAAGAGCATCTTTTTTTTTATTATTTTTTTTTTATCATGCACTCTACTAACTGTTTTATATTTTATATTTTTAGGCAGGCAAAAATCCTTGTGAATCCAATTCTCTGGATTCAACTCATTTTCATGTACAGTAATGTACTACATACTGTAAGCTGTTGTTTATTCTTGCTAATGTACTGTACTCACATGTAATATAACTTGATTGAAACTATTTATTGTTTAAACAGAAAGATAATACCTAATTTAATTTAGAAGAGTCACAAGAGTGTTTAAAAAAACTTTTAACCACAAGAATAAGAATTATCTTGCATTTATGTGCAAATTATGAACATTTTAATAGAATTTTAAGAGAAACCTTCGTTCTGACAACTCAACTCTACTTATTCTGACATCACTACAGTATATGCTTAAGATGAACCGACTAGGTATATACTGTAGTAATATACTGTAAATGAAATACTGCCTATACCTGGTCGATATAAATTCAAGGCACACAGCTTTATAAATCGAAATTTTCAGTTTCTCTCTGCTTATGAGCTGTGAGAACAGTAAAAAGCTGAGAGACCATTTCATTTATATTTATAGCTTTAATTCCATAAAATGTGCTTATTTACAACACTGGTGCAGGTCTATACACTCCTAACTCCTAAGAGACATTTCCTAAGTGTCTCAATAATTAGTACTGATAAGGAATCACACCACACAGGGCTGGCCAAAAGACTTTATTCAGATTTTTTTTAAAAGGCACGGAGATGTGTGCATTTCATACTGTATCTAGATTAGATTTATTACTTATATCAGTAATAAAGATTAAA
This sequence comes from Clariallabes teugelsi, assembly GCA_030014215.1. Classification (NCBI taxonomy): domain Eukaryota; kingdom Metazoa; phylum Chordata; class Actinopteri; order Siluriformes; family Clariidae; genus Clariallabes; species Clariallabes teugelsi. The sequence goes on along the minus strand of JAQMYG010000014.1, from coordinate 11,972,259 downwards.
TTAAGATTGGTATAACTATGTTTATGAGGAGGATGGTTGTCTTTACAAGAAATCATAGATGCAAAATAATAAATAAATAAATAAATAAATAAAAAGGTCAGAAATGTCATGATACCAAAGCTTTTCTTTTAATACCAATCCTGTCATGAGTTTTGATACTGTTACATACTTATCCTACTCTCTTGCTGAGCCAAAAGCACTATTATTTTGTAGCTTAAAAAAAGAATGTATTGTTGATAAATTTGTCACAGCAGAAGTCTAATAAGATAGTGAGATACCGTATTTAGAAAACATTCTAATGAAACTGATTAGATACAGTATATCATAATCTACAGTAAAACTAAGTTATGTCAGATTATTTTTTAAATTATGTTAGGGAGAATGGAGTCTAATGTAGTGTGAGTTAGAGGTTTCTTTCTATTAGTTTTGAGATAAAAGCATTTTTACAGTTTGCTGTAGTTACAAGGATTACCCCAGGTTTTATAGGGTACAATCAATTATTTTAAAAGGCTAAATGAATACTGAAATATGTTAGATTTCCTCCAATAGTAATAACTTTAATCCTAGTGGAATCTAACACAGTTACCCAGGACATGCACTTTTTAGACGATCCCTAACGTTCACCTTTCTTTCTTAGTGATTAGATATAATAAAATATATTCAGTTGTACATGGTTCTCTATACACTCCATTATTTTTTGTGTTTATACCTTAAAAAGTTGGAAGCGAATCTGGAATGTGTAGTGAATATCTAACTCTGGAACATTTGCATTGAAACATTTTCAGTTCAACATAATTTTAATCTCCTGGCTAGTGGCTCCATAATATAACAAAAGGAAAAAGGTGCATGACATGAGCTCTTCTAAAAATGGATGGTTGATAGTCTGGCAGCTGTAAAAATAAACACCTAGTGTGAAATCTCTCTAACTGCACAACATTTTATCGGACAGTATTTAACTAAATGAGATAGTTCAGCTTAAATCCTACATTGAAGCTAAGTGAAGTAAGTGGGGATGGCACCTGTAGTATATAATGCACATTATACAGAGAATTATATAAATACCATATTATTTACAAAGGAACAAACCAAGCAGTATGACTCCAGACCAAGTTTTTCAGTGAATTAATTTTTCAGTATCAGTATGAAACAAGGACCCAAAATGAATATGTAGACTTGGACATCAACACTCTGGTGCCAGTGGAGGAAGAAATATTCTGTGCCCATAACTTACTAAGACGCAGGAACGAGATACTATGTTGTGGCCATGACTTACTAATACTGTACATGGGAATGAGATACGTTGGACATGGGAATGAGACATGGGAATGAGATACGAGGGTATGTTGTTGCCACGACTTACTAAGTTGTGAGAATGTGATTCTATGTTGTGGCCACAACTTAATAGAAATGCAAACAACATACTAACATACTAACATTTTTTTATTTTTTTTATTTCTTTAATTTTTGCAAAGCTGCTTTGAGACAATGACCATTGTTAAAAGCGCTATATAAATAAAATTGAATTGAACTAACTATCTTGTGGCCACGACTTACTAAGGCGTAGGAACAAGATACTATGTTGTGGTCATGACTTACTAAGATGTGGGAACAAGATACTATGTTGTGGCCACGACCTACTAATACATGGGAACGAGATACTTTGGACATTGGAATGAGAGGTGGGAATGAGATATGACTGTATGCTTTCGCCACAACTTACTAAGGCTTGAGAATGAGATACTATGTGAGATGTAGTGTTTCGTGTAGTGGCCACGACTTACTAAGGCGTGGGAACAAGATACTACTGTATGTTGTGGCCATGACTTACTAAAACATAGGAACGAGATACTTTGTTGTGGCCTGACTTACTTTGACGTGGGAATGAGATACGACTGTATGTTGTTGCCACGACTTACTAAGGCGTAAGAATTATACACTATGTTGTGGCCACAACTTAACAAGGCGTGCAAACAACATACTAACTAACTTGTGGCCACAACTTATTAAGACATGGGAACAATATACTATGTTGCGGCCACGACTTACTAAGGCATGGAAATGAGATACTATATTGTGACCACAACTTACTAACCCGTTGGAATGAGATACAGTACTAGGTTGTTGCCACGACTTACTAAGGCATGGAAACAAGACACTATGTTGTGGCCACGACTTACTAAGATGTGGGAATGAGATACTATGTTGTGGCCATGACTTGCTAAGATGTGGGAATGAGATACTATGTTGTGGCCATGACTTGCTAAGATGTGGGAATGAGATACTATGTTGTTGCCACGACTTACTCGAGGTGTGGGAATGAGAACCTTAGTTGTGGCTATGACTTACAAAGACGTGGAAATGAGATACTACGTTGTCGCCACGACTTATTAAGGCGTTGTTTGAAGATTGTTGTTTAACTATGTGTCAGTGATTAAATAAAGGTAATCATACGATACATCTATCTTAACAGTTATGAATGAATCAATTCAAATTTGTCCATGGTTTAACAAGAGGATAAATGCTATGAGGTTATTATGTCATCATCACAACATAGTACTGTATCTTGTGGCGTCTGAATTTTTTTTTTCCCAATGTCACACCAGAGAGGCACGGTAAACAGTCAATATAGAAAAGGTGAAGAACATTTTGCATTTCCTTTATTTTTCATTTGCTTAAATAAACTCCAATAGGATTCACTTACTTGACCTTTGGTTTTTGATGAAGAAGAGCTTTAATCGCTCTTTAAACGTGTTCTCATTAACATAGAACTCCACCTGCACCCTGCACAAAAAAACACACTCCAGTTAATAAATGTAACATTTCCACCGAACATACAGAAGATAAAGCTGTGGACTGTACACACATTTTCTTTAATATATGTAACATAATTCTATTACAACACAGAAAAGATTATTTCAGCTATACTAGCACAACATCATAACAAGGGCAAGGAAAGATGAACATATTCTATGCTACTTATATTTGCTTTCTTGCATTTACCCTGTGCATGTGGAAATATAATATCCACATATTTACATTATATTACTGCTATTACATTTCAAAGCTTTGACGTGAATAAGAGACATGAGATAATGAGGCACGCTGAAATGCACAGCATTCATAACCCCTTTTAAAACATACAATGAGCTGCATTAGATAAACAATCCCATTGTGGTTATTCTGTATTTGAAATTCCATCTATTTACAAGTGCTTTTATATTTTATACTCTGTGTGTTAAGCCTCTGAGTTACTGGTCGGTGGTTCGAGCCCCAGGTCCGGCCCTTAAAGACTGAACTTAACTCTAATTTAGTTCATTCTTTTCAGCCAAACGTTTATATTGTGATGTTGAGCACTACAAATACTATAATACTCATCATCATCATCATCATCATGTTTTCACCAAGTGGACAACAGCAGAAGAAAATTTAGTAGATGGATGTCACCTGAAACACATTCAGTTCTGTGTGTTTTTAATTATTATTTATATATACTCAGTTTCTGTGATGTCAGGAGTAACTTAGTGTTAAACATGTCAAGCAGAGAGAGAAATAATTTCATCTAACTCTTTCATGCATTACACTTATTTACATCACACTGATGCTGGTTTTTAATCCTGGTTTGGAACGAAGGTGTTGATTAGCGCTTCATGATTCTTACTCTAGATCCAACTGCAAGGTTTATATCAATGTTTTTGTTCTAGCAAGTCTAGGAGTCTTCAGTCTTATCTGTATACTGTATATCCAATGTAGAGTTTTCATAAAAAACAAGCAGGAGCCACACCCAGTTTTCCTAGTTTAATCCATTCAGCTTGGTCTTGCTCTACACATTTTAGTGTTTTCCCTGCTATACCACACACACACACTTCTATTCAGAACAGGCTTTTAATAAGCTGATTAGTTAAATCAGCTTTTTCTGAGAGCAGAGAAAATGCTAAAATGTGCAGAGCCAGGGTTGAGAACCGGTTTTAAAAAAGTGCAAGAATTGATAAAGGTTTTTTTTCTCTTTGGAAATTTTTGGAAGGGTATTTTCCTCTCCAGTCACATTTTTAAAGTCAGCGCTACAGGTGTTCCTTTTCTGATACGGGAAAGTCTTTAGCATGGAGCACCGAGAAAGACACCTTGTCTTTTTCTGTAACAAGGCATGCTGCATTTTTGTTTAAGTAATTTCAAGAGGGATAAATGGCAAATGGCTGGTGTAGGATCAACTGTCTACAGTTAGTGTTAAACAGAAAGTATAATGTAAGTGATAACAGGAACTTGTTTCACATACAACATTACGTATAAATATAAATGGATAAAATTTACATGCTGCTCTTGCAAATATTCAAATATCAAGAGCATTGAAGTCTTTGAAGTCATTGAAGTCTATGAAAAAAAAAAAAATCTAACATAATTTGCTTACAAAATATAAATATTTTCCAGAAAAAATGTTACAATCTTCTCAACAATACAGTAGTACTGACAGCAAAACTGATTGAAAACAAAGTGGTCCTGTTTGAAGATTAAAGAGCAGCAATGAATAATACATTTAATGGCCATTCCGGCACTCATTTCCTCTTAAAAGCCAGATGGCTTGAGAATGAGGCGCAAAGGGAATCGTTATTAGTTTTGCAATGGTACTTGCGGAGCAGCGGGTATTTGAGCATGGCCTAACAAGCTTCAGCTTCAGCTTCTGGACTGATAATTAGACTGACATACAGCAAGTGAGAGAGAGAGAGAGAGAGAGAGAGAGATCTTAGAGCTATATATTCCTTGTATCATAAGCAGTTCAAAGGGGAAGATGTAGAGCTTGAGTAATGGGGAGGAGAGAATGATTGGCAGAAAAAGAGTGAGAGGGAGGGTAAAAATAAGATATGTCAGCTATTGTTTCCCACTTCCCTACTCCCACATCTCTATGGTGATAGCATCACAATGGAGCATATACAGCATAGGGAGAAGCATTCTATAGAACCAAGTAAATACTACCAAAATAACTACTAAACTTATCTTAGTTGTATAACGTACATAATCAAATACAAACACTGCAGAAAGTCTTTATATATTGTGAAACGGCATAAAAATCTCACTACACTGCTTCTGTATAGACTGCTTGTATACATTTTCCCACCCACACGTGCCTGCACATCCTCATCCTCGCAGTGTGCGAGGACTATAAATAGTGTTCGAGACATGACTATATAACTGTTGAACATTTGCCTGTCAGCCAGCTCATTTTAGCTTCCATGGTGAGAAAAATGCAGGAGAATAATCACACAGCAGGAGCAATGCTTGGCTTAGGTCATATGCTCAATACGCTATTGTAGGAAAGAAGGCAAACCTTTCAGACTACTGATTTAGTTCAAGAAACATCTTCATCGTGTTGAATTATACAGCATGTTTTTGTACTCTGGGAGTAAAAGTGTAGTGTAGACCATATACTATGTGAGTGAATGCTCTATATCTACAAGGAAACTATGACCCGTGCTTAAAATTGCACAAGAATTTGTAGGGATCGATATAGCTGGTCAATATCAATGCTGCCCACGCTATCTAAAATGTTAAGAAGGTCTTATTAGGCACATTAGAATGAGTCTGCTAACAACATGGCTAGCAAAAGCAAATACTCATCTTATTGTGCTTTGTAATGTTAGTGTTTCAGAGGAAAACTCATTATTATTTTTCATGCTGAAGGTGAGAAAACACACACAAAGACATCCCGATGACACACAGATCTGACCTGTTGTGCAAATGTCACTATTTGATTTACTGTACATGGGTCTCTAGTGCGAATACAGACAAAAGCATATGAGAAAAACAGATCTTTCTTATTCGTGTTAAATTGTATTAAGTCTGAGTGTATTAAAAAAATAAAGTTCCCTTCTAGATAACATTTTTTATTTCTGATTGCCAAAAAAGGTAGAAATTTCCTAACAGAAACAACAGGCTACTCTATAGAGAACTACTGCATGTCACAGCTAAAAGCAGAGCATGGCTAATATTCTGTTGTTGGCTGCAAGAAAAAAGTCTAAGTAAGCAAAGAAACAATGATTATTGATTATTTTACTGATTGAGTGTTCTGACAGCTATCCCCAAAATTGTTGGTGTGTGTATGCTATTTATTTCACGTCAGACAGTTTTCTGGACGTCCCTTGTTCAAAGAGAAATTTTGTGAAAAACTGAAGCTCAGTTTGTAAATCTTTGTCTTATCTGTAGATTCTGAAGCTGTAAGTAGTGCTAAGTTACTTTAGTTCTTGTTTAGCACTGTTATGATGTGGAGGCATAGCGCGTGGTGCTAGCGCGACTGTTTTGTTCTAGAAAACCCTGATGCAGGGCGCTGGAGGGAAGGTTGTGTATGTGAGCTGTGGGAGTGATTGTGCATACCTACAGGAGACTTTTTCCGTTCGGAGACAACGTGGGTTTATTAATTGAACACAAAATTACTACTGAAACAAAGACAAACATCTACAACAAAGAAGTCCCCTGTCCCCTCAAGACAGGGTTAATCCTTCTTTATTGTCTTTTAATTTTCTCTTTTCTCTGTTCACTTTTCTTTTCAGTTAATGTCTTTGCTCTTTTCACTTTCCTCTTTTTTCTCTCTTTTTTTCTTTCCAGTTTTCCCTTTTCTTTTTCTCTTTTCTTTTTCTTTTCACTTTTCTATTTTCCTAAAACTTTTCTCTTTTCTTTTCTTTTCTTTTCTTTTCTTTTCACTTCTCTCTTTTCTCTTTACCGGAGCAATGCTCCTAGACCTGGTGCTACCTAAATGTCTGCACGTCTATTGGTTTGTATTGAAGGCATATATAGACATGCATCCAGGTGTCATGCATCCCCCTAATTGCCATCATGGCGGTGTTGCCTAGCAACTGCATGTGAGGGTGGCCGCGGGCCTGCCTGACTGGAAACCCATTGAGCAGTTGTCTGGGGGTTTGCCTGTCGCAATACCCGCGACGTTACAGTACCCCCCTGTCAACAAAAGGCCCCTGACTTTCCCATACCAGTGGCCTGGTTGCTGCGGAGCTCTCTGATGAGCTTGGGGTCCAGTATGTGTCGGGCTTGGACCCACGAGCGTTCCTCTGGGCCATACCTTCCCCATCCACCAAATACTGTGTGGCCCCCTGGACGCGTCATGTGTCTAGGATTCACTCACTGTATATGCGGCGTCCTTGGTGGATAACCAGACATGCTGTCCCACGCGAAGGTCGGTACCAAAATAACTACTAAATTTCTCTTAGTTGTACAACGCACAAAATCAAATACAAACACTGAGGGTAGTCTTCATATATTGTGAAACGACATAAAAATCTCACTACACTGCTTCTGTATAGACTGCTTGTATACATTTTCCCACCCACACATGCCTGCACATCTTCATCCTCGCACTGTGCGAGGACTATAAATAGTGTTTGAGATAGGGGTCCCCTCCGCCTTTTCACATTGGCTGCGAGAGTTGCCTATCGTACTGCGGCACAGAGGGCAGATTTTTCTTTCTGCCACATTCGGCAGCATCGTTGCACCATGTGTTGTGTGGTGGGTACCTCCATTTCAGGTTCCTGTTCTGGGAACATTGGTGAAGCGTAGCTGAATTGGCACTCAAAGGGGGACATGCCCAGGAAAGAGAACTTGCTGACAAACTGTGGTCCGCAGGATCTGAGACCAGGTCGAGGGGAAGGCTGTGGATGCGTACCACATGCTGAAATATTACTTGTGCAGTTTACTTCACTGATGGGAGCTTTTGGAGGGGAATAAACTAGCAAGCTTTAGAAAAGGATCAACCACGACTAATATCCCTTGAAGGGAGGCCACCCCGTTACAAAATCAAGGGAAACCATGGTCTGCATGGGATGGGCAACGGGTGTAGCAGCCCATGAGGATGCATGCGGGGCTCCTTAATTTGAGCAAACATGGGACATGCTGCCACAGGCTCGGACGTCCATGTCGGACCACCACAGGTGACAGCGCAGGAATTCCAGGGTTCTGGCCACCCCTGGATGGGCTGCAAAAGGGGACGTGTGACCCCAGGAAAGGGCCTGAGGTCGGATGGCGGCTGGCACGTATAGTTTGCTCGGGGGTTTGCCTCCTGGGTCTGGCTCTTGTTGTTGGGCCTGAAGGATCGCCTGTTCGATTGCCCATCGCACTTGGGCTATGCTCGGGGGTGGTATTGTGGGGGTCCCATTGCCGTGACAAGGCATCAGGCTTCGTTTTCTTAGAGCCTGGTCTATACGACAACACATAATCAAACCTGGTAAAAAAAGAGAGACCACCTGGTCTGTCGTGGGTTGAGGCGCTGGCCAACTGGATATACGCCAGGTTCTTATGGTCTGTCCAGATGAGAACCTGGTGTTTGGCCCCCTCCAACCAGTGTCTCCACTCCTCTAAAGCTAATTTTATGGCCAGGAGGTCCCCAATGCCATAGTTTCACTCCACCGGTGTCAGACGGTGCGAGAATGAGGCAAAGGGGTGTAGCTTCTGATCCGACTCTGATCGTTGGGAAGGACCGCCCCTACACCTACATTGGATGTGTCCACCTCCGCTATAAATGGTGCCTCCTCATTGGGCAATTGTAGGACCGGTGCAGTGGTTAGTTTGGCCTTGATGGTATTGTGGGTGAATTGGGCCTCAGTCGATTTAAATCTCCCCTGGTCTTTTTTGGTGATAGCGCTGCGTGGGGCTGCCAGAGTACTGAAGTTTCTAACGAAATCACGGAAGAAGTTGGTGAACGCCAGAAAGCGCTAAACGGCACAAAGCGAGGTAGGCCGTGGCCATTGTGCCTCTGCTTTTATCTTGGCTGGATCCGAAGCCCAGGAAGGAGGTGGTGGTCATGTGGAATTGGGACTTCTCCATCTTGACAAACAAGTTGTGCTGCAGGAGAAGCTCCAAGACCCGCCGCACGTGGATGTTCCGCCGCATGTTCCTCCAAACTGTCACTAAAAATGAGGATATCGACCAGATAGACGAACATAAAGCAGAGCACCTCATTGATAAACCGCTGAAAAACAAGGGCATGACCAGATATTCATAGTGGCCTGCGGGGCTGATGAACGCTGCTTTTAACTCGTCTCCTGCCTTAATGCGAACTAGGTGATACGCGCTGTGAAGGTCCAATTTTGTAAAAACCTGAGCCTTCTGCAGGCATTCGAAGGCCGAGTTCATTAAAGTCATGGGGTATCGATGTTCAGCGTTCAGGCCCCGGTAATCAATACAGGGTCGGAGCTCTCCATCTTTTTTTTTTTACAAAAAAGAAGCCTGCTCCTGCTGGAGAAGTGGAGGGCCGGATAAACCCTAACGAGGCACCTCCTTAATGTATTTCTCCCTGGCTGAGTACTCCGGGAAAGATAGGGAGAACAGCCTGCCCCTGGGCAGAGTGGTGCCAGGGAGAAGATTAATCGCGCAGTTATGGTGCCAGAGGGCAGTTTTTAGGCCTCCCTCTTGGAGAATACCTCCTTAAGGTCCCAGTAATCTTGGGGAAGTGTAGACAGATCCACTGGTTCGGGAGAAACTTGGGAAGGTAGTTAGATCCCCTTCAGGCAGCTCTGGGAACATCGGACCCCCAAATGGAGACTGACCTGGTTGACCCTGGTCGATCCTGGGATTATGGAGCTGAAGCCAGGGAAATCCCAGCACTCCTTGTAACTCTGGAATCCGTGTCACCAGGAATGGCAAGCGCTCGGTGTATTGCCCAAACCGCAACCCGACTGGGCCTGTTTGTTGGGTGATGATTTAAATGGCTGGCCATCCAAAGATGCGACTGGGATTGGAGAGGGGTGCAGGTCAACTGGTAGACCTAGTTTCTAAACTCGCTGGCAGTCAAATATAGTAGCCTGCCGCCCCTGAGTCGTCAAACTTCTCCTAGTGGGTTCCTTGAGCCCCATGTGAAAGTGCTACACAATAAATTATATTAAATCATGATATGGACCCGTGTAATAATCTTAAAAGGATTTTAAAAATTTCTTAATTTTCTATACCGCTTATCCTTTACAGGTTCATGGGGGCCTGTAGCCTATTCCAAGCACAAGGCAGGATACACATTGGACAGTCCATCGCAGGGAGCACACACACATACAAACTGGGAACGCTAATTAATCCAACCTGCATGTCTTTGGACTGTGTGAGGAAACCGGAGCACCCAGTGGAAACCCACCAAACACGGGCAGAACATGCAAACTCTACGCACATAGACCCAAGATAAGAATTGAACCCTCCACCCTGGAGGTGCAAGGCCACAGTGCTGACCACCGTGCCATCTACGGTGCAACTCATTAAAGGTAATATACCCATAGTCTGGAATTTATTTTATTTAAATTAATTAACTAAATTAAATTAATTCTTTTTTTCATTAATTTATAAGTGATAAATAAATATTGGCAAACATCATTTAAATGACATAATTTGTGCCATTACTTGTTGTTAGATTGAATACATACATTTGAATATAAAATGGCACATTTTATGGACGGAATCTCCCATCCCATTTGTTTTCTAAAAGCTTAAAAAAAGAAAAACTTTTTATTTGTGGATTTGAGTGTTGGATAAAACTTTTTAGTTTAAATAAAATTTCTCACTGTGGATGAGACAGCAGTATTGGCAGTGCTTTTATACATTTTGCTTCTAAATAATTGATGATTGCTCAGACTAATTATGATGAAATATTTTGGCAGTTTATTTAAATTCTTCTTGTTAATATATTATTCTATTAGTATTTTAAATTTTTTAAAATTGTGTCTAGATTGGTTGTTACATTATATTATACAGTGAAACCTCGGATTGCGAGTAACGCGGTTTGCGAGTGTTCCGCAAGACGAGCAAAGATTTTTAATACATTT
>JAQMYG010000014.1:11950351-11961363 GCA_030014215.1 Clariallabes teugelsi | reverse complement strand
GTAATTTATATAGTCATTTATAAAGACAGACATACATTCAGACATAGATAGATAGATAGATAGATAGATAGATAGATGAGTATCCCAGAGGTATATTGAACTTTTGTTAACAACGTCCTCTGTGACATCCTAAGCTTCTTCTGCAACACTTTGATGACAGCCTGGTGTTCTCTAAGCAAACTAAACAAGCATGGCTGTCATATCTGATAAGCCCTACAGCACTACAAGTACCAGTACACACACACACAGTAAATAAACACACACACATATACTTACCCGCAGGTTCAGGTTTAGCGGCTGAAATGGACAGAGTGGCAATAAAAAACATAATAATAATAATTAAAAAAAAATAAATAATAATAATCATAATAATCATCATCATCATCATCATCATCATCATCATAATAATTTACCAGTTTTCTTGGCTGGAGCTGCCTTTGCTTTAGACACAGAGGGAAAAAGAAGACATTTTTAACAGATGTGAAAGTTTTATCTACTTGACTTTACTTGATTTAAATACCATATTTTTCTTTAGTTCTGGAATACATATTTATTTATTTATTTATTTATTTATCCTTTTGCCATCTACTGGCCGGCTCCAAAACAATATCTTATTGTACTTGTGTCTTATCTTATCTTATCTTATCATGAAACTCTAATCAGTAGCTCCCTGGTGTTTAATGTGTGGTAATGACTCAAAGTGTTTTACTCTAGAATACTGTAACACATTCTCTCAGATTCATTTCCTTATTCAGCTTGAATGTATAAATAATACCCAGCCCCCCCCCACACACACACATGTACACTTCGGTGTAAACTGATCCTCATAATGCCTTAAGACACAGAGGGAGGAGGGGGGGCTGAAACCCGAGGGTTACAGATTGACCCTAAGGTTGGCATCTGTTCCTTTTCATTTTCTCCACTTCTACTCTTTCAGATGACTCAATGTGCTACTCTAATAATTTATATAGACAGACAGACAGACAGACAGACAGATAGATAGATTAGATAGGTTTATATAAATTAGATATTATCTCTATATCTCTGTCTCTCTCACACACACACACACACACACACACACACACACACAAACAACTGTTTTCCCAAACCTTTCAGGCCACACCAAACCAGGTTCTCAGGGTTCTCCAGTCTTTCAGTCTTTCAGTGTCTTAGGGGGAACTTTTTTTTATCAAGAGGTAATGAACCCGTTCTTGGAGTTATTCCTGTGGTGTGCATCAGTATGGCTCACAACCTGCTCTCCACCCAGTAACCACGTGAGCACTAGATGGTGTACATTTACATGTTTTTATTGCCAGCAGTAAGTACCTCCTAATTCTGAACAGATTAAAGAGTATCCCAGAGGTATCCTGAACTTTTGTTAACAACGTCCTCTGTGACATCCTAAGCTTCTTCTGCAGCACTTTGATGACAGCCTGGTGTTCTTTAAGCAAACTAAACAAGCATGGCTGTCATATCTGATAAGCCCTACAGCACTACAAGTACCAGTACTATGTCTCTGAGGTTCCTCTTCTGGGCATTATCATTAGGCAGATAGATCTGAAGAAGAGCCAAATACACTAATCAAACAGATCTTCATGACAGAAACAAAATAATTATGCTCTCATCAGTAAACAATTTCATCTGTAGCTTAAGCATTAAGAACTTGCCTTAAGTAAGTCTTCCCTCTTTACATTCTCCGATAACTAAAGCTAAATTTGCTGCTGCCCAGATCCCGGTCATTCCTGACCTATTAATGTAGATCAGAAAAACATTTTAGCACTTGTTATTAGACATGATATCCCTGACCATGCTCAGTATTTTCAGTATCATTATGCTTTTGGCTTTGTACCGACTGGCCATAAAACCTGACTGTCAGACTTGGTGGTCTCTCTCTCTCTCTCTCTCTCTCTCGCTCTAACCAATCCAACTTAATCCTTCCACCCTCCACCCTAGAATGTGAAACCAGATTCCTTAAATGGACAACTCGAGCCTTCAGTGCCAGAAATGGAACCCAAGATGATTGTCCTGAATTTCAAGAATTTGGCATCAGATCATTTAGGTATACAGACTGTACCCCAAGAGAGACTTCAGGGAGAAGTGGATCCAAGTGTTGGGCATCTAAACTGCCCTTCAGATCTGAGTGCTGAAAACGGGATATTGCATCACCTCCATGGTGACTGAGGGGCAATATGTTCTTGATATGGACACATGCCCTTAAAGAAGTTCAGTGTCTGCTTTTGGTAACTTAAAATATGGATAGGTAGCTGTGACTGTATTGCTGAGGTCTCAGGAACTATCACATTTTAACTTCACCACAGCCTATTTGGAGTGGTTTATGTCCACAAACTAAGATGTGATAATAGTTCCTTTTGGTCAACAGACCAAACTTTGAGTATAAAAGTTGAATTCAACAGTGGCACAAAATGACATCACTTCATATTTAACCTCTTAAATTTACTGACCCCATTTTTTGGTCCAGAGCGACACTATAGATCCAGAGGTATGGAGACTTCTGACCATCACTCCCATATGTGCTTGGTGAACATCCCATTCCAAAACCATGGTCATTAGTATGATATTAGTCTCCCTTTTCCTGCTACAACAGCTTCAACTTTTCTGGGAAGACTTTCCATTAGCTACTGGAGCATGGCTGTGGAGATTCATAGGGACTACACCACAGGAGAATTTGTGAGGTCATACACTGAGGTGAAATGAGAAAACCCTGGCATGCAATGACCATTCCAGTTCACGTAAAAGGTGTTCAGTGGGGTTGAGTTCAGCCAGGGCTCTGTGCAGGACACTCAAGTTCGTCAACTCCAACATATCCTTAACATACCACTTGTTCATGGAGCTGACTTTGGTTATCTCACATGGACATCATCATGGTGGATAAAAGTTTGGGCCTCTTAGTCCCAGTGAAGGGGAAATGTAACTCTAAAGTGCTAACTCTACCTGAATTTAACAAGAAATTGCTGTTGCTATGTAAATTCTATATCAAAATCTGGTTTCTCCAAATCAATTGCTACCAGTTGCTGCATTCTACTCTGTTGATTGTTGCATTCTACTTTTGTCTATCTTATGTCTTGATTGTGGATTTTTTAATTTGACTTTATTTTTTACTTCAGCTCTGGCCATTCAGGACATGACTCCACAAGACCTCTGGGTGTCTGGCAGCAGGATGTTGTGCTGTGGGTTGCGGGGTGAGGCCTCAGTGGATCAAGTTTGGAGGCCAGGTCTGGTTAGATCAGACTCAACAGGCCTTTGGTCCCCATGGCCATGGGGGAGTCTTGTGTGCCCATGATCCTCTCACCAGTTTATTGGGGTATAATTGATAATCAATGTTATTATTACTGAGCCAGTGGTGGCTTAAAAGGCTCAGGGTTACTGATCGGGGATGGTCAGGTGTTCAAGCCCCAGCACTGCCAAGCTGCCACTGTTGATCCCTTGAGCAAGGCCCTTAACCCTATCTGCTCCAGAGGCACTGTATCTGGGATATGTAATACTTTGATTGATAATTGACAAAATACTATCATTAATACACTGACATCAATAAACATGAGAAAATGCAGGAACTGATGCAACGTTGTAGCCAGAAATCACCTACTGTAGCAGCTTAAGCAGGTTTGGTTGTACCTTTCTTTAACTGAGTTTGATGCAATATAATTAAACAGGCTTGCCAGTTTCATGAGAAAGTAACTATTCCTCCCCTGAGCATGGGACAGCATGATTCCCTCCCCAGTGATAGAAATTAGAAATAGATATTTTAATAGAAATAGATATTTTCTGATAGAACGTCTTGCTTCTTCCATTTTTTTATCTTTTTGACTTGCTGCAGGACCAAGACTAAATCAGTTAAACACACACAATTCAGATACACATCTGACAGGTATTCTTGCTAATCTCATTACTGCAAAGCCACATTCTCAGAGTTTGTGATGCCGCTCTAATGAGATGCTATACCACACCATACCATACTATACCTTACCATACCACATACACACACGCACACACACACACACATGTGCGCACACACACACACGCACACACAGTGTGAGATTCTGTGAGTATAAGTTTTAACCTCATTATCAGTGTGTGCAATATGAGTGTGTTTGCTAATTCCCTGGTGCTAAAGTGTTTAGAGCGCTATAAGTACTTAACAGAAGCTCCCCTGTCTGCAAACGACCCAACTACACACACACACACACACACACACACACACACACACACACACATATAGACAGCTCATCATTATGCTATTTTAACCAGGATGAAGCTTAGGTAGCACCTTCTGCATCCCATAAACCCTGAGCTTTACTCATACAGGTAATGTTTTACCTAATGTTTTTTCTATTACAGCTCCAGCCAGTGTCTAAATTTAAAACCACGCCAAGGCTGGACCCTGATTGGTCAGAAATTATTGATTAATTCTCTAAAACAGCAGCTTTGGTAGTAGAGCAGGTTTATTAATGCAACTTGGAAATTACAGTTTCGATAGTAACAGATACTATATACAGTATACAGTGCATGCTCCACATAAACTTTCATAATTATTGAAATCTTCTGTAATTATTATTATTATTATTAATAACTCAGAACCTCTATCCACCATCACATTACGCTCCTGAAGGAGCTCAGTGTGTGGTGGCTGAGTGTGCACAGGGCAGTGCAGGGGACTAGTTTCTTAACAGTTAAGGCCCAGGGTTACTGATCAGTAGGTCAGGGGTTCAAGCCCAAGCACCTCCAATCTGCCCTGCTATGTCCTGCAGCAAGGCCATTCACCCTCTGCTGCAAGGAGGAGGGTTTAAGGTGCACATTATGACTGAACCTAACCTCTGACCCCAACTTCCTAAGAAGTTAAGGAATAAGTTGAAGGAATATTTCACAGTGCTACTATTTATAAATGACAAATGAAGGCATCTTCTTCCTTTACTCACACTGAGTGCTGTCAGTTAAACATCTTTAATAATTAATAACTTCAGTTTCTTATAACACACGTGTGTTCATGCATGTAAAGCAAAGGAAAGTCTCATTAGAGGTTAAAAAATCAATTTTCTCCCTCAGCCTATCGTTATGTGTGCGCGCGCGTAATTTGACACCGTGCCGGTTCACACTCTCTCTCTCTCACCTTTACTGTGTGTGTGTATGTGTGTGTGTGTTTGTGTGTGTGTGAAGCACCCCCTCTCTGCTTCACACACACACACACACACACACACACACACACACACACACACACTCTGCTCTACACAGAAACACAGCTCTGTTGCGATTCTTTTCAAAGGTAAAGTGCAGGTTCATTTGTTTGTTTTACTTTACAACAGTGTTACAGTGTTACAATGCTTTTTGTAATAAATGTCACACTGAAACATTACACATTGGGCTGTGGAATGAATAATTTGAGTTTCCATTATTTCTTATGGGAAAATTTGCTTTGATTTACAAGTGTTTTGGAATACGAGCCCACTTCCGGAACGAATTATGCTCATAATTCAAGGTTCCACTGTAATTGTCAACAAAACAAACAACAAGTAAACACGATTACCTTCCTCGGTCCATATTTTCTAGCATTGACTTTGTATGCAAATATTCCTCATTAAGTTTATATTCATTGTATGATTTACAGAGACGAAATGACGAAATGTTTAGTGTATCATGGGTAAAATCAGAATGCAGCATAGAACTGTAATCCTGCAACAGTCGACTTATCACTAAGTAACAACAACAACAGCGAAAGACGCATATTCCTAGCACCAATATGCTAGGAATATGCCTTTACACACTCTTTCCCACTCTTTGCCCTCTCTGTAATTATTCTTCACATCCTGGCTCTCACACTCACGCACATACACAAACACAAACACACCCGCACAAACAACCAGACTGGAGAAAAGAAGTCTAATAGCAATTACACATCAATTGATAGAAACCATTCAGAATGCATAACAATTTATTAGACTACTTGACACCGCAATGTAGTATGAAATGACAGTTTGCTGAGGAGCAGCCTTGGGACATGAGAGTCGAGAACGATTACCCCGTCACTCCATAATGGTCACGGCTTTGCGCTTACTGAACTTACTGTGCATTAGTGGAATCCATGCTGTACTCTTCCAAATACCTGAGAATTGCACACACATACATAAACATACTAAAATAAAGGCAAACATGGCTACAGATTTGGATTCATGCAGAGTCAGGCACGGTGCAAGCATGCGGCAAGCCGGGGACGTTTAAGGTCATCCGTCCATATCTTACAATGCTTTTTGTAATAAATGTCACACTGAAACATTACACATTTCTGTTCATGATTGCTACTTCCTGAAGGGTGGTAGGGGGCTTGTGTGTAATAGAAAATGGGAGCTGGGTGCACATGACACTAGAGATAAGAGCATTAATAAGGTTTTGACTGTATTATATCGAACTATAATGTACGATAATGACGGCACGGTGGCTCAGTGGTTAGCACTGTCGCCTCGCACCTCCAGGGTTAGGGTTAAATTCCCGCATCTGGACTGTGTGCATGGAGTTTGCATGTTCTCCCAGTGCTTGGTGGGTTTCCTTCAGGGATACCAGGTTTTCTCCCACAGTCCAAAGAAATGTAGATTAGGTTAATGGATGTTCCCAAATTGCCCGTAGTGTGCAAAAGAGCATGTGAGTTAGTGTATGGGTTAGTGTATTTGTTTCCCCACTGTGATGGATTGGCACCCCATCCAGGCTTTCTGCCCTAAGGATAGGATCCAGGCCTCCACAACCCTGTATACAGGATACAGTGATATAGATGATGAGTGAGAGAATGGAGAATAATCAATACAATAATTGGGGCCACAGCTTAGGAGAGAACAACAAAGAAAGGGACTAATTTATATATTGTTATAGGCTCAATTTAAAACAAGCTTCACTAAATAATTTAGGCAAAACCTCTGCCTATATCTTTAACCACCACTAGGCAACCATCGAATCCATGGATCGGATATAAATATTTCCTCTGTGCGCAGGCTGAACTACACAGTCCCTCTGCATGAGCTGTCATAAACTTTCTCTCAGCATGCTGTTAGGGGACTGCAATAATTATTCCCACTGAACTAAAACAGGCTTTATTTTAGTGATGATGTGTCCCAGTGGCTCAAAGCAATTACAATAGTTTTATTTGAGTTACAAGATCATGTCAAGGCAACTACTTAAAAGAAAATTGAGATACTGTATACTGTGTGGCCAAAATTATGTGGACACTTGGCTCTCATACCTACATGCCTCCACTGCAAATGCATGGGTATTTAATATGGAGTTGGTCCACACAATGCTGTCATAATATCTTGTGAATGTGTTTTCTCTCTCTCTCTCTCTCTCTCTCTGTCTCTCTCTTCCAAAAGTGGGCTTTGTGCACAGGAACCCTGTTATGCTAGAACAGGTTTGGACCTTTTAGTTTCAATTGAGGAAATTTTTTATGCTTAAAAAACGCAAAGATTTTCTAGACAACTGTGTGCTTCTAACTTTGTAACTGCAGTTTGAAGAATAACGCCATATTCATGTGATGGTCAGATGTCCACATACTTTTGGTCATATGTGTATAACCATAGTAAATGCTAAGGTACTAAGGTTATTTTATATCGTAAATGTGTACTGTACTGTATATTCTTCACATTGCAAAGGAGTGCCAATGACATAATTCAGCTAAACCACATTCTGCCTATACTGTACCTTCAAATTACCTGCAGATTTCAAGTTTCTTGTCAATTTCTCTTGTATGCAAGATATCCTGAGGCTATGAAAATCATGTCTAATCAAATTGGAACACAACAAAAACATCAAGTGAATCAAAACTGTTTGATCATTTTTAAAAAATGCAATACTTTTGCCGTAGAAAATGAGTACTCAACACCATAGAAGTGTCAAATACTGTTATAAAATAAAATATGAGACAGTATGATGCAAAACACTGGTAAGGAGTGAAACAAAGTGTCTAAAATTGAGGAAAGTTGGAAGAAAAATGGAGCTACTCATGATTGAATGCATGCCTCTTCAGCTGTGAAATACAGTGACCTGCACCAGTGCACTGGGCTCAGTTATCTCTCTTGATGTGACTGCTGACATGTGGTCATGCTTATGAGTTATTGAAAATAAAGCATGAAATATAAAACTAAAAATGGATAAAGCAGAAAAATACCTAGAATTGTGGACCTAGATATCACTGGCTAAATGAGATTTGCAAAAAGTGTAACACAAATTGACTTTAAATTTAAGTGCTTATACTGTAGTGTGTGTGTGTGTGTGTGTGTGTGTGTGCACATGCTGCAATGGATTGGCACCCCTTCCAAGGTGCAAGTCTCCTGAAATAGGCTTACAGAGGGGCTGTGGGACAGTGTAGTTCATACTGCGCATAGAGGGAATATTTATATCCTATCCATGGACTTAGCTGCTTAGTTGTGGCCCCTACGAACCTGTACACATGATACGTGGTATATGAATGAATGAATTTATTCAGAAGCAGAGGTGTATTAGATCAAGATTCTTTCCTGGAAACACAGAGGCAGGAAAACACCTACATAGAATTTGAGTTCCAATTCCAATATTCAAAAAGACTTTAACTTTTTTTTAAGAAGATCCTTCCTGAGGACCACAAGATTAGCTGGATTACTGTAGCTGGTTCGATTCCCACCTCGGGGTCTGTTTGCATGAAGTTTGCATGTTCTGCCTGTGCTTGGTGGGTTTCCTCCAGGCACTCCGGTTTCTTCCCACAGTCCAAAGATTTGGCTAATTGGCGCCCCCAAATTGAAAGTAGTGTGTGAATGCACATGTAAATGTTGACCGGAGGCCCTACCACAGTTGTAAAATTGGGCAAAAATACAACGGTCACCAGTGGCCTTCATGGTCCCTAGTTGAACTACAGATGTTCCTAGATGATGGATGGACTTTGCATTAGGGGGTTCAGGAGTAGCTCAGTGGTTAAGGAATTGGCCTATGGTTTGGAAGGTTCCAGGTTCAAATCAAACAACCACCAAGTTGGCCCCTTGAGCAAGGCCCTTAACCCTCAACTGCTCAAATCAAATAAAAATGTAAGTCACTCTGGATAAGGGTATCTGCCAAATGCCTAAATATAAAGGATTTTAAATAGTTTTGCTAAACTAACTTGATATGCGAGATGAAAAATAATGGTTCTACAAAGACATGTTCTTTTTGTTAAGTTAATGGTGATGTCTGTTTTAATTTCCTATTGTGTATGGGACTGTAAAGTGCTAGAGTATTAAAAGAACCTATTTATTTTAGGTAGCATTAGATATCAACACAATGTTGCATTAGATCAAGGTTAAACCTAGAAATATGGTTCTTTTTCAGTATAATAGCTAAAGGATGGAAAGACAGCCTAAAATGCAGCATAAGAAATTTCAGTATACTTGATTTAAAATCGTGCCCAGCTCCTTGCCAGCTAATCCCTATCCAGTGTCCCTCAGTCTGACACAGGCTCTAAATTTAATCTGAAACCAGGTGCTTAAAAAGTAGTGAGTCCCTGAAACTACAAAATCGTTTTATTTGCCATGCCTGAAGCAAATCTACAGCCCACCCACACCTCACACACAGCTCCTACATTCCTCCAGTACTGTGCTTATGGATATGCTTTATGAATATTCAAAACACGCTGTTGAATTATGTTGAAGAATAAGTCATAGCAGTCTACATGGTATGAGGAAGCACAGCAAATGAAACACAACCACTTAATGTGAGCAAAGTAATCTAGAGAAAGCTGTTAAAATGGACATACCATATTATATATCATAGATTAAGGTAATTAGTTAATGCAATTTGTTTGATGGAAAGATGTCATTAAACTTTAATTACTGTCTGTAACTACACCCATTAAGCACCACTGAATTCAAAGACACTTAAATTTTTATGCAAATACTCGGTCATGTTAATCTTAAACAAGGCTCACAAAATATTGGATACAAATTGAATACACTGCGAATGGTGATGGTAATTACGGAAGTGAGCACAGCTGCTGTAGTCACTGCTGTAGGTATCCAAAACAAGGGTATTCAGGTCGCTGTTACAACTCTACAAATAGGCCGCCTTACTCATGGTCCATGAGTAAACAATCATACCAAGTCTTGACACATTACAGTAGGTCTATAAGAAATAGTAGCAATTCTTGCCTTAACAATTCATAAAAAAATCATATAATGGAGTAGGAAGGTTGTAAAAGAAGGTAAATAGTGAGACTTTGCCATGAGTTTGATATGGTCAATAGTGAACCGCGGTCTGGAACTGGACTAAATTTTAATTCAGTACCCCAAGTGTAGATGAATCGTGATAACATCCTAACATTTCATAGCTAATGCCTAGTTAATTCATAGATGATTAAGGCATGTTACATTACAAAGATTTGTGCAACCAAATTGCGATTTGGGACAGTTCAACACACTAGCATAAAATTACACGAATGTGGGAAAGCCCTTTACAGGTGTAAAAACCTATTAAAACTTGGCAACACCTGCAAAAACTATGCAAAGTGATTAACCAAAGGAGCAGGACTGTGTTTCAAATTAACAAAAGTGGCTGATCAAAACAGTGTTAAAATGGATACTCTGAAAAAGTTTTTGTCCACCATAACATACAGTCATGGGGGATAAAGTACACTTTCATTTACTTTTCATTTACGTACATGGTTGTGTTCATCATGGTCTTAATACCAATTGTGTGATCCTCACTAAAACCTATGGTTACAACAAAAAACACAGTGGAATTCAATATGCAAAACATTCAGAAAGCACGTAGGTAAAGCAAGTGCTACAAAATCTCTCTATGTGTGTGTCCTTTGCTCAACAGCCTCTTAAGCAATACTAAGACATCTTAACACTCTCAGTATCAGACACATGCTTAACTTCGCCACCCTAAACTTAAAGTGGATGTCGAGATGATTTCAGAACCGCGCTCTTTTAGATATACACTGTAAAAAATGTTCGTAATTCTAACAGTAAAATACTGTATAAATGCTACAGAATAAAACCATATTTCACAAA
>JAQMYG010000014.1:11928529-11949525 GCA_030014215.1 Clariallabes teugelsi | reverse complement strand
CTACCGTATTTTTTACGGTAGAATTCTGGCAACCACAGCTGCCGGTTTTTTACCGTAAAATGGACTATTTTTTTTTTTACAGTGTATCAGTCTTGCAGTCACAGAAACAGTGTAGTTATTAGTGATGTTATTATCATGAACTGATCTTCTCAAGAGTCTTCTGGTCTGAATCGTTTGTTCTTTTGTCAAGTGACTCTCATAGATGCTAAGCAGTGCAACAGATTCAAAAGAACAAACAACTCGGACTAGAAGACTCATGAGAAGAACCGTTCAATTCTGTTTCCTGTGTAATGCACTGCTTAGCATCTACTGTATGAGAGTCACGTGACAAAAGAACGAACAACTCGGACTAGAAGATATAAAAGATATGAGAGATTCTGTTTATCATAATATGTCCTATTATGTCCTGCATTGTAATATTTTCATTACTGGAACTTTAACAAAAAATCTTTGTATGTAGACGTGTTGGGGGTCTGTAATATTATAATATTATTAATATTATTATTTTCTTTCTCAAAAAAGATTTGTTCATTTTGATGAACGAGATTCAAAGAACCAAGTCATTAAAATGATCCAAACTTCCCATCACTAGTAGTTAAGTACAAGACCTTAAAACACAAAGTGAATAGAAATCTGCTAATAAGCGACTAGTAGAAATGGTCTAAGATAAAGAAAAAAGTAATTAATATAAGGTTTTATTTCTGGCATCCACGTGACATTACATGCTGTTTAAAAATAGTCCTAACACAGATTCTAAAGATGAAATGCCACAGCCCCACCAATGGTTATACGTGAAATATAAAGGATGTTATGAAGATGTTAGGCTTTATAGCACAGACTGTAGATAAGCACAGTAAAAGTCATGTCAGGTTATTACACAAAGTGAAACACCCCTATAAAGAGGCGATTCAAGTCGATGATTCACTGTCATCCTTTCCCCCACAAAATGCCTTTGGAGGAGAAATTAAAAGTAGATACAATAAGCACACATTATGTGATCAATGTAAAACAAAAGGAAACATAACAGAACTGTAATTTTAATGTTTAGTTGGTGACAACTCTGCTGTTTATCCCGTTTGTTATTCAGACAAAAAAGACAGGAACCGGGAGGGCAAAGACTGCAGCTGTCTCTTTTTTTTAAGTAGACAGACAGACAGATAGATAGATAGATAGATAGATAGATTGGTTGATTGATTGATTGATTGATAGCTTGATTGATTGATTATTGATCATGAAGGAAATTCCAAACATCCAGTGGCGATGAGCACAGTAATACACAGACAGGTTTGTAGATGTGATTGGACACTATAGAGCATACCTATAGCCAAACATAAATGTGAGAGGTGACCAAAGTTAGGAGTGTAATGCTAAGTCACAGAATATATATAAAAGCATATACTGTAAGTGTCTGCAGAGTTGAACCTTCCCATCTAGTGTTGTGACCATGTTGAATTCCTGAAGAACCCATGACCAACAGACCTCACACCATTCCCTGTTTTTACTTATCCGAGTTAAACAGGTCTTAGAGCAGCGGCCTTCACTCTTCGACCAGAGGAACCCCTGTACAGTTTTCTGTTTGTTTTCCCTGCTCCAACATCTGATTCAACACACACAAGGTTTCCTAATTAGCTGATATGTTGAATCAGGTGCTTTGGAAAACAGAAAACACAAAACTGCAGTGTAGGGGGCCTAGAACTGGGGTTGAAAATATCTCCTTGATGAGAACTCCTAGCTAGGATGCTTGAAAAACCACATAATAAACACACATAAACACACAAATTGTCATTTGTGAATCAAGGGTTAGCGATATGGATGCTGTGGTTATGGATAGCAAGGTGCAGTTTTATGGAGTTTCTGTAAATTGCTATTTCTTACTGCCTGTTACAATTATATCGTTATGGTTCTTCAAATAATATACGCTTACTGACTACTTCATGACACAGGACAGGAAGTAGGAACAACTATTGTATACCCTTGCTCAACCAATCATATGCCACCAGCATAAAGTGATGCAGATACAGGTTAAGAACATCTGTTAATCTTAACAACATAAAAATTGGGGGGAAATGTGATCTCACATCTCACTGGCATGGCTGTTGAATCTCCAGGAATTTTAACACACAACAGGCTCTATGATAAATAAAAAAAAAACAGTGATCCATTGATCAGTTATTCTGTGAAATACCTTGTTGATGAGAGAAGAGAATTGACTGTTTTCATGATGATATGAAGGCAATTCAATCATGTTGAGCAGAAAAAAAAAAATCCCAGGAAGCACAACATGAATACTGTACCTAGACCTGGTACAGTAAACTGGCACTATCAATCATGCCACAATCAAAATAACTGAAATCTCATTTGGCCTTATGCTCGCACTATTGCAACACGATTAGCAGAGTGAATAATTGCATGGGTTTATTGGTGCTATTATTAAAGTGGTAAGTGAGTAGAGAATGAGAATTGAAACTGATGGAATGATTTAATACCTCGCAACTTGTTGAAATGATTGAATGAGAATATAATTCAGGTTTATTTGTATTGCTCAAATTATATATTGGTTGTGTCATGGTCATTAGACTATCTAGACTCTTATTACAGTAGCATCCTTATCACTAAATTTTTATATGTTAAGCATCACAGTCTTCTACAAGGGAAAGACAGAGGAAACCTTCTGAGAACCAAAACCTACTGTATAATGTGCGTTCATGTTTGTTCCAGGAAATGAGAAAAGTGCACATGCATGCATGCACGCCTACAGCTGCTTCACATCAACAACATCAAAAAATCAAAGTAATACTATAGATGTTAATCAGAACTTGTGTGTAACACTGTTCTCATGTCACGTTACACACATTGTTGTCACCAAATTCCAGAACATACTTCTGCAGAGCTTTCTACTTAACTATGGACGATTTTAGGTTGCTTAAAGTTCCCCTTAAAACCTGAAGCTCTTAATGTCACCAAAGAGGAAAAAAGAGGAAGGAGAATTAATAAATCTACATATTACCAAAAGATTTATGGATTATGTTTCAACAAAAGGGAAATCCTGATTAATATTAACAGCATTCTAAACTACAGTAAAAGGTAACAAGCTCTCAGGCAAATTTAATATTTAGTTCCTAAGAGGATATTTAATTCAATATTATTTATTCATTTATATCTACTGACTACTTTAGCCTGCTCAGGGTTGAGGTGGATGACGAGTGGTTCCCTGGAACACTGGACCACTGGTGGGATTGCACCCAGAATATAGAAAAATCACTCTTTCTATAAAATCTATGTTTTATGAAACAGTATTCTCTTAAACAAGGGTTTGAGATTCTCTTTTGGTGTAAAAGCTTTACAAAGTATCAATTTGTGCCATCTAGTCATTCATTACTGCAGTAGATGAGGCTTCTGAAGAAATCAGATTAAACAGGGGGTTGGAATTAGACACAGCTGGGAAATTATTTCTGATTAACAATGGTGGCAAATAACAAGGGTGAATGGATGGACAGAAGGAAGAAAGACAAGAAGAAAGAAGGAAAATAGAAAGAAATAGGAGAAAGAAGTGGAGAAAAAGAACAGAAAAGAAAGAAAGAAAGAATGAAAGAAAGAATGAAAGACAGAAAGAAAGGAAGCAGCACTTTTGACTGGCACTTAGTAACCTAGTAACCCAGTGTACAGTAAGTATCTATCCAATGACGAAAACTTCAAAGCACTTTTTGTAAGTCACTCTGGATAAAAGCCCCTGCCAAATGCCTAAATATAAATATAAATGTAAAGAAAGATGGAATGGGGAGAAAGGAAAGAAGAAAGAAAGAAAGAAAGAAAGAGGCAAGGAAGGAAGGAAAGAAGGAAGGAACGAACAAACAAACAAAAATGAACAAACAAAAGAAAGAAAGAAAGAAAGAAAGAAGGAGTATATTTTCCTAATGTTTTTTGTGTTCTTGGATTCTCAGGCTGCACTGCTCTACACTTGTCCTTCAGCTAAACTCTGCCCTGCATGTGTCAGCCACTGCACTCTCCCACTGTCACAGGCATTTAAAACACACTCTGAGAGTTTATAAGAACACCAGCCAAACATAATAAAAGAACACGGGTACCAGAATACTCTACACCTCAAACTCACAAAAAGCTGTGACTATATTTTATATCACAAGCAATTACATTTAAGGGGTTCCTTGCTTCCTAAGAGGTGTCCATGCAGGACAATTTGGGGTTATACAGATGATTTGTACTTAATTTATGAAACCCTTCTAAAATTACATACATAGCAAATATGATTTTATATGACTGAGATATGACAGTAGACATACAGTAGAGTTTTGCTGTTTGCTGAGCTTATCTTATTTATGTAAGGAATACATTGCTGAGCAGGCTGTCACAGAAAGCTAGCGCATAATGTAGGGTGTCCAATCACTTGTTTAACACATCAAGTAATGCTCATGATCAGGGATTAGAGAAGGATTTTGGATACAGTCTTGTTTTAGACGTTAGTTAGCTTTGTAGCTTACATTACCCATGAATAAAACAACACAGACAGTTCAGAGGTGATTCGTAATGGCATAGAAGCAATTACCAAGGAGACAAAATGTTGAGATGATGTGTTTTCTTACTAAAAGTGCATCTAGGATTGGATTGAATATGGGTTTTGGCGGGCAGCTGATCTCATGATTATGCTCTCATTACTGCCGACCGTACCCATCTGCTTTCACCCATGCTGGCGACAGTTAACGATGGTCAAAAACCGTACAGTATGTGCGAAGTGATGCATATAGTTAAATCCTAGTGTCCTGGTGCTCTTATTCTCTATTATCACCAGGTGTGAAATACCTCTTGTCTAAACAGATTACTCAGTTGGAACAAACTGTCCCATTATAATAATAATTTTTTTTTTATTAAATAAAATTTAAATTAAAAGTTTTCAAACTTCATTGCTTTTCTAATTAGTATTTTTAATATTATATAATATTAAATATATAATATTACTTTTAATATTATTATTATTTGAGTACATTTTATTACTAATATAAAAAACTTTAAAAGAAAAGAACATCTCTATTTTACCTGAAAACGCCACTCAGAGTTCGCAAAATTTCTCATCAGCCATTTAACTAATCTCATGTGCTAACAAGCCACTTACGTTAGCAATTGCTGCTAGTCTAACCTGGGTAAAGGTTGGTTAAAGGTTAATGATGTAAAGGAATTAAAACATTTCCATTAACAGACTTTTTCAAATTAGATGACATTTATGCCTTCTATGGGAGAAAAAGACAAAGAATGTTGTGGAATTACTTATTTCTTTTATTTTATTCTTATTTTTATTTCAATTTTGTTAATTTTGAAAAGTATACATGTTAATTTGTGGTATTATTTATTATACAGTGTCTATTTGAATATACCAAACCAACAGAAACCAAACACACCTCATTTTATATTTGTGCTTTATAAAGCATTTTGCTTTTCCATCTTCAAATCATACTGATAACTACAGCATTCTGAATCATTACTGATAATGAATTATTAATAATTATTGACAATTGTTTTTTTTCTTTTATTGATTAACCAGATTAGTTTTTCAAATTAAAGTGATTGGATGCATAACTGAGCCAGTTCCATTGATGTATAGCAGCCATTATCCATTGTCCATATCACGGGAGGCAGGAGTCTATAGCAAGGAACTTAGGATAGAACAAAGCAGGCTACGCCCTGAACGGGGTGCCAACCCATCACAGGGCTCAAGAACACACACCTTCACACACTACAGCCAATTTGGAAAGTTTTTATGGATGAAATCCTGAGCAAATAGAGAAAACCCACCAAGAAAGGGGTAGAACATGTAAACTCCATACATACACAAGATTTGGAACAGCATCCATGGAGGTGTGAGACAACATTGCCAACCACCACACCCCAAGCTGCCTGATGTGTAATATACCTAAATAAAAATGTCTGTTTTTTTCTTTAAAAAGTAAGAGTACAAGAAAACAGTTTGAAAGCAGACTGCGATAAATGCCATTTTCAGACTTTTACTCTTTTTGACAATTATTTTCTGACACGCAAGGTTGCAGGTGACAAAACACTTAATAATAATTTTTAAAAAAACTAAGTTTAAAAGCTGTAAACTTTTGGGAAAAACATGACAAATATTGTAGCTGTCAGATTTTCAGCCAATAGTCGATGTGCAGTGATGAGCCAATCATATGGCTTCTTTCTGTCAGTGCAGCAAAGATACAGTACTTCCTGTGAGCAAAACCACTTTTGAGAGTGGTTCAAATACGTTCTAACGGATGTTTACCATCTTTTATTGCCACAGCAGTCACGCCAGCACTAATAAACGATAGGTACTATATGTCTCTACATATTAGAGGTGTGCATAAATCTTCACGATGCGTTCTGTGAAACAGGACATTATGGAATTTGTGTGTTGTTAGAACACCATGGTGCATAGTTGCATTATGATAGGGAGCTGTAATGCACCCACGTGAAACTGGTAGAGGAGGAGGCTGATGATGCTTTTGTATTGTTTTTAATGTTTCTCATGAGCTTCAAAAAAAAAAATTTTAATAAAAGGGTTTAATTGTCACCAAAACTGTTCCTTGATCTAATGCTGCCAATATGATCTGTTTAACTCACTACAAAATCACAACATATTATCGATACTAAACTGCATAATTAAATGATCACAAAACAGGCTACTTTATCCCTTGTGAAGAAAACAGTGGGAAGTGGAGTTACAGCATTTTGAAAAAAAAAATCCCACAAAACTCACACCCAAGCATAACTACAAATTAGTATATAAACTATTCTATAACCCAAACATTTTGGTTTAATATTATGTCATTTGTGCTTTCTAGCACCCTTGTGACTCGAATAAAACAGTTTACAATACTGTTTATTTTAGAAAAAAAAAATGCCACAAAATGGAATTATCTCATTTTGCTGTCAAACTGTTATATTAGTATTCAGTATAAATATGCCAGAATAATCCATAATCTTAAAAACAAACCGATAAAGCAGCCTCCAGCTATTTTCCACCTCTAAAACTTAGATAATATACACAGTGGGTCTTATAAGTCCATGTGCAGCTGTTACTAGAGAAGCAATTATAATGAGTGAGCTATAAACCTGTGATTTGCCCTTTGAAAATACTGTAGTCTCATCTGAAAATAGTCTCAGAGCTGTTGTTATTGAGAATTAATCAACTTCTGACCAATCAGAATAGAGAATCAAAAGCTGGGGTTAAAAATCTAAATAAACTGATTAACTGTGTAACTGTATAGAATATATAGAGGAAAAGCAATGCAGATACATTTGGTCTCCAAGTGGTAT
Source organism: Clariallabes teugelsi (assembly GCA_030014215.1). NCBI lineage: Eukaryota > Metazoa > Chordata > Actinopteri > Siluriformes > Clariidae > Clariallabes > Clariallabes teugelsi. Next base: position 11,942,211 of record JAQMYG010000014.1, on the reverse strand, counting down.
TTTAATAATAATAATAATAATAATAATAATAATAGCACCATATCAGTATCTTTTTATGCTTTTCAAAATGAACAAAAAGTTCAGACTTCTACACGATTCTTCTACAATTCTACACGATTCAGAGGTCCAGTTCAATCGGTATTATTAGGAACGACTGAGCAACCTGACCCCGATCATTCTCATATCATTTAGCTGTAAAAAAGCACCCAGACTGTGCTTTAGTCTTGGCACACAGCCTTGCTAGAAAGACACACTGTCCTTTTCACTACTATGAGTGTGAAAGAATGCTGACAGCACGAAATTAGGGTACTTTACGAATTAGTTAAGCGTGTCAAAGTGACAGTAGCCCTGAACATGTGTCACTTCACATCACATCAGTCAGATAATCTGAACTGGAAACTGGAAAGATCTGTTTCGGGACTGTGTGGAGATTGGGATTTGCAATATTGGGGAGCTATTTTCAACGCTGGTGAGCAAATGTTTAGGAATATATCAATCCGGTTTTGTCATGCACAACAATTCAGTAAAAAAACAAAAACAAAAAAAAAACATTTATGTTGAAAGTAACTACATCGAAAAAATAAAAAAAGAAAGAAAACCCCTTTAAGTAGGACCAACTGTACAGGGAGCATTAACGAAGATCTTTCGCAAATTAAAGTACAGAAAATGGTTGTGTTCAGGAAATGGAAAACTAGCATTCTTGAAAGCCATTTCCAATTTAGCACTCACATAAATTTGGCTTTCCAAAGTGAAGTTTGAGCGATCCCAAGAGTAAGGCTCAGAGTGGGGAATCATGCTGCATATTTCCTGTATTTCAAGGGATGTTTCTAAGCACTGACAATTCCTCTTTCATGTTTCATAAACTTTCAGACACAAACTCAGTCACTGCTTTATCCTGTATACAGGGTCATGGGGGCATGAAGCCTATCCCTGGAGACTTAGAGCACAAGCCATCACAGGGCATACTGTACACACACCGGGACCCTCTGGGCAATTTAGGTACACCAGTTTGCATAACCTGCATGTCTTTGGACTGTGGGAGGAAACCAGAGTACCCAGAGGAAACCCACCAAGCACAGCGAGAACAAACAAACTGCACAGACACAGACCCAAGGAGGGAATCGAACCCTCGATCATGGAGGTGCAATGCGACGCTACAAACCACTACATTTTCATTCTTCACGTAATTAATTACAGATACCTGAAGAAACAGCTGGTTTCTTCACTAAAATATGTCCAGTTAGTGAGATTTTAAGTAAAGCTCCAGATAGCATACCTTAGATCATACTGTATAACACTGACAGAGACTTCAAACTTAATTCCCTTACAACTACTACCTACCATAAAGCTTAGTGAGATCCTTTAGCTTGTTATACACACAAGCGTTGTAATACACACCCTTATTTAAGCTTAATGATCTCTAAGCTTTTACTGACTCCTAAAGCATGCAGGAGAGCAAAGAGCATCAATAATTAAGTGACGTAAAATCTAATGTCTTTAGAGTGATGGCAGGAAACAGTGGAATCAAGCACACACACACACACCTAAACCGCTAAATCCTCTAGGAATACTACTGTACAGTATATTATCATCATGTTTCACACACACTGACAGTGTTGCCTTTAAGCTGAGTGTGTGTGTCAGCCCCCAGGTTTGTGCATTACTCTGCTGTAAGGATGTGAAATCATGCTTCATAAAACGATTTAACAGAAGAAGGCTCACATCTTGAGAGTGGAGAAAATTATAATGACAGCACAAGTAAAGTTTTATATGGCTTATATTATATTTATTGATGATGGCTTGCTGAGACAAGAAATAATTGGTTAGGATGTTAATGATGACAAAATAATTTAGCTCGAATCATCTATTATATCCTCTGTCCTACAGGTACGTCAACATTTTCATTGTACCATCAATTCCACTATGTACAGTAGGAGTGAGGTGCATAAATTCTGTGATTATACTATATAGCTGATATACTTTTTCTCATAATATCCTCATGATGATCTTTGCTCATTGCTGATTACTTAAGGATAGCAACATTTGTACAATGTTACAATATCTCAAAAGCCATAATCCTATCTGATAGTCTGCTTTCTTTTTTGAGCAGGCTTCTGATCCACACATTGTGACAGTCTTTCAAGAGGATTGCAATTGATTCAATTATTGCTCTCGCTTTACCAAGTCCTACTCTGATATCAATTCTGCAGTTTCAATCTTCTGTGATGTTCGAGCCCAGATACAGAAATATTTCAGCTTGTTTCAGAAGTTGACTATGGCAGGTGATATACTGTACATGGCTATCTTTCTGTCTGCAGATTCCATCACTTTTGTACATGGATGCTTATTTCCAGGCCGAGCGTAATTGATGTAATGTCAACTTTGTCAATTCTTGCAATGTTTCGAGTGAAGTTGCCATGGGAACTACATCGTCGTGTTAATTCTAATTCCTGAAAGCTCATACCCTGAACATCACATGGCAGATTTCGAATAGTAGTTAAATCATATAGGTGAAATAAGACAGCCATACAGTACATCTTTACCAAAAGCAAACCAATCTGTGATGCCTGAGTGCACTCTTACTGCAGTTTTTTTTATTACTCTTTATAATTCTTTTTAAAAAATTGATTATCAGTTCTGTTGATTAATCATCATATACTGATACCTTTCCTTTTAGTAATTTTATTCATTAATATTGTATATTCTATCTTTTCTGTTTATAATTGCTCTGTGTATTCCTTCCAACAGCGCTCAATGTCTTCCCAGTTCATTAGTAGTTTTTCTATCGAGTCTTTGATGTTGAGCTGTTTTGGTGCAAATTCTGCACAGTCTCTTGACAACACTGTCTGTGGTTTTGTGATTAGATATAAAATTCTGCACAATGAAAAAAGTAATACAGTCAAACACAAAAGATGATACATTTGGCCTGTTGTATTTAATATAAGTGAAATTAAAACAAAAAAACATGCGGTTTTCAGAACTGTGACATATATCATTTCATTTAATGTCATACAGAGAGACAGACAAACAGATACTGTAGATAGATAGATAGATATACAGATAGATAGATAGATAGACAGATAGATAGATAGATAGATAGATAGCTGCAGTCACTAGGGTAGAGGTGTATTCATAGACTCTTGAGACAAGTTTACATCTACAGTAGCACCCGTAGGAGCTCTTTGACCTGGTTTCATAAATAGTACTATATACAATAAAATCAGATCATGTACAAATCTCGTTGGGACGATTTTCAAGCAGAACTCCTTTCGCTCGAGACACCCTTCACCTACAAAATGTGATTTGACACAGGGCAAGAAATGATGATCAGTTGGACGAGTGATTTAAAAAAATCCATTGCCAAAATACTGTATTAGAGTGTTCATGGTGTGTGTCTGTTTATTTCCTTTTAGTTCTGTTTAAGGCGAATGTGAAGGCGAAGTCTGACCGAACATTTGTGAAACAATGCACATTTACGCACGCCTCTAATTTGACTGGCAAATGTGGAATCAGAACTGAAGCAGCTGCAGTGCTTCTTGCACCGTCTATGAAAAATGATCAACCTGCAGGCGTTCGCACTCCTCTGAGTGTGTGTGTGTGTGTGTGTGTGTGGTTGTCAATAAACAAGTTTGGGCCTGCTTTTTATTTAAGTTATTTAAGAAAATGGAGCAGAAAACAGGTGCAGAGGCTAAATACAGGCCATCATCAGTCTTGTTAATTAATTAGCAGATGCTCCTGTGTGATGATGTTTAATGTGGACAGTACTTGGACGCTGGTGCTGTCAGTGCTGAAGTTATTTCACTGTAGCCTATACAGTACTAGTAGGTTGGACAAAATACAATGAGCACGACAGAAATGTATAATGCCCATACAGTACAGTATATAGATAAAGCATTCTGGCAGCATGCGACATTTCACACGCAGCTTTAACAACACTGACTCACTGACAGCTTTCACACTCACGTTACACCAGCATGCAGTGCTGAAAAGCGCGGCGGAACGAACGCAGCGGTACCAGGTGCTGAGGATTTCAACCCAAATCGCATTTTTTTTAGTGCGCTGTTAAAAGCACGCATCACGATAAGAACGCTCCGTGGTCGTGACGATGATCGCGGCCGTACTGTACAGTAGTTGTGTAATTGTGGCTGATTGCTGATCGTGCAGTTAGATGCGGCACTACAGTACAGTGGGTGAATCTGGTGCACCTGGCCGCGCGCTGCCCCTGACACACACACACAGAGAGAGAGAGAGAGAGCGCGCGCTGAGCTCTGCGGTACCTCTGGCCGCCGTCACTCGCCATCGAGCTGCTGGTGCGAAGCGGCGCCGCCGCGCTGCTGCTCTGCTGCTGCTGCTGATCCGCTGCTGATCTCCTCAGCTCGCTCTTCACCTCCTGGTCGCTGTCACACGGAGATTCGGTCCGTTTAGCTCCCGCCATTCAGTCCGGTACCCGAGTTCAGACAGGGAGGAGGAGAGGCGGGTGCATGGAGGGAGGAGGAGGAGGAAGGGGGGTCCGAGGAACAGAAAGTCGGCGAGGGCGCGCGCATGGTGCACTGCCTACATACTGTAGCCTACAGCGAAGTGAACTCAGCAGAGGCACGACTCGAGTGCTGCCCCACCACATAGGGGTTTTCATTCCCATTTAGGCTTTCTCTCACACTGATAATTGTAAAAGCACATTGCACCTTTTTTCTTGTTGTTGTTGTTGTTATTGTTGTTGTGTAACTGCATACTCAATAATCATAATTCCTGAGTTACTTCTCCTCTCAAAGTCAACAGGAAATTCTCCCACTGGCAACAACAGTATTTCTGTGAGCCTTTATTGTTTCAAAGACTACTAAATTATATTTTTAGCTATTCTACAGTAAGTGCTTAGCATGCTTTCCTCACACCTCCATGTCTGTGTATGTGGAAATTGCTCGATTGTTTTTGCTTTTTATTTTTCCTTCCACAGTCCGAAGGCTGATTTGCATTTCCGAAGTTCCCTGCAGTGTACAGTATGATTGTGTGGCGTAACACCTCCCTCATCTACGGTGACCCAGTCCTTCTGCATTAAATTGTTTGCTGGGTTATAGACTCCAGGCTCCCTGTGACCCAATGCACAATAAAATGTATGACAGAATGTTGTTGTTGTTGTTGATGTTCGTCTTTCGGCTGCTCCCGTCGAGGAGTCTCCACAGCGGCCCATCCGATCCACACACAACTTGTCAACTAGGTTTTCCACAGGATGCCCTGCCTGATGCAGCCCTTCCATTTTATCCCGGCTTGGGACCAGCACTGAATCCAGTGGCTGGGGTTTGGGCATGAGGTGGGAACTGAATCCGGGCCTTCCACATGGCAGGCTAGAAACCTCACTGAGCCACCAATGGCTGTAAAATGTATGAATGAATGCGTACTACTATTATTACTATTGTACTACCTACTATTAGTAGGCCTGGCACATTATTGGTATTCCAGTTCATCCCAAAGGTGTTCAGAGGAGCTGAGGTCAGGACTAAAAGAAATTTTTTTTTTACCATTTTGTTTATATTATTATTCACCGTTGCCTCACACCTCCAGGGTTGGGGGTTCGAATCTAATCCCCAGACTGTGTGCACGGACGTTGCATGTTCTTCCCATACTTCAGTGCACAGATGAATACACACTTTGGTAAATTTTTATATCAGGTTCTTCAATATTCATTATTCCTTACAGAGTTTGGGAATTAACATTATGCAGCGATGTATTGTGTTTTTTTTCTGTATAGTGTCTTGTTTAGGAAAGATAATCCAGCAAGAACAAAAACATTTAAAAGACATAAAAGAGGAGTTTGCATGTTCTCCTCCTGCTTGGAGGGTTTCCTCCGGGTACTCCGGTTTCCTCCTACAATCCAAAAACATGCAGATTAGGCAAGTTGGCGTTCTCAAATTGCCTGGAGTATGTGAATGAGCATGTGTGTGTGCCCTGACATGGCACACGGCCCCGCCATGTGCCTAAGTCTCCTGGGATAGGCTTCAAGCCCCGTGACCCTGTCTACAGGATAAAATCAGTATAGACGATGATTGAGTGAAAAATAAAAGGATTTCCCAATGTATTTATCCATGTTAACTTGATTTATTCTGATTATACCTGTATATGGCAATATAATGACAAACATTAAGTACACAGCAGTACTTAGTTAGAAACAGAACAGTACTCAAAGTGCTGCAGGCAGTGATACAAGTAAGGCAAGTACACACACACACACACACACACACACAAAACAACATGCAAGTTTATATACAATACACAAATTGATGGATAAATGAATATGAAGAATGTGACTGCTGTGTTACACAGGCCTGGGACAGAACCTACATTTATGACTTTTTTTATTATGGTTTTTTAAATATAATTTAATATAATAAAGTTAAATTGAATTGAAATAGATAATCCTGCTGACAATTCTAGTTTAGACAGACCAGCTACAAGCTGCCAAAACCCAGCAGAAGCTGGTAGATGTTCACTTCAAGCTTGATGTTTCAGTAGAGAGTGAATAAAGACATACTTAATATTTAATGTTTAGTGAAGTGAGATAAGGCATTATTTTATTTGAACAAATTTAACCTATTTGGAAAAAGCTAAAATCTTTAGTGCTTTAATTACTAGCATATAGTATATCACTTATTTATGCGTTACAGTGAATACTAGCACAGTCTTTAAGTCTGGTTTATAGGTTTTAAGGCTTTACCCTCCAAGTGTGTACATCAATTTAACATCAATTACTTAGTCTGAGAACAAACCGTTCCTGAAAGTTTAGCCTTTTGTAATTTAATAATGATTAAACTCTAATAAAGTACGCAAAAAAAAAAAACTCTTGGTGTTAAAAAAAACTTTTGTTTGGCAGGGTAGCAGCGTATAATAGACCTGAGTGCAAATTTCAAGCCCAAAGAAGACAATTAGCTCAGCTTATTAATTCCCTCTTCCTTCTCCATTCTCTCTCTTTCGAATCTCACTTTTGAATAGTCTAGTGCCTTGTTGAAACAGTAATAGCTTTACATAACAGAGGCTTATGCATACTGTCTATTTTGCAAGAATTATCTTCCACAAATAAAAGCTTATTCTACATCTACATTATTTCAGTCTATATTGGTGTAGCTGTAGGCCGAATTTGGCAGGATAAAACAGCATTTCTGCCAGCTCATACTCTATTTTGGTGGTGTATATGCCTGCTTTTCCAGATGCTAAAAAAGGTGCTGTTGCTTATCAGCTGGGATTCAAACTGCTTTCACAAAGAGAAGAGTTTAAAATACTTTTCTTATACCCAATAATACAAATCCATATCTAATGGAAACCTTTGCTAACATACAGTACAGTGCTAAACTGATCTGATCCAATCAATGGTTATGTCCAAAACCACATGCTCACTAAGTACCAAAGAGAAATACTATATTGACTGAATATATTGACTATATACTGAATTTGTAAAACACTAACGAGGCAATTAAACAAACTGAATTGGGTTTAACAGATACTACACATAAAAACATAAGTGTGAGACATCAATTTCAGTGTCAACCTTATTTTAAAGACAAGTAAACATCACAGAATTATAACAGGATTACAATGGGTGTTTATCACTTTTTTTCCGAGAGAACTTGTAACATACTCATGTCCCAACAACAAATGACCCCACAGAGCCACTATTTGAAAAGGGCCCTTGAAAGACACAGGCCTAGAAGTTTGTAGGTGATCACAAACCTACATACCTACACTATCATATATCATTTCTTCCTTTCTCAGCACAGGGACAAACAAACCTAATTCAGAAAACGTAATTACTGTTAATAATATATTCATTTATGAATAAATTTTTTTTTGTAAAGGCAAAGCGGTATTATGGCACCCATAATGTATATATACTTCATCTGCTTGTAATTCCATGAAAGGTGTCTTAATGCATGTAATATTACTTGTTGTATGGTATTGTACAAAGTGCAAGGTGGCCTAGCTAACCGTCACCTAACAAAATATAAATAAATCTAATAATAAGTAAAATAAATAAATAAATAAATAAATAAATAAATATCCAAAAGGTAAAGAGAAAAAAAAAAGAAAAAAACAAAAGACAGAGAAGTAGGCAAAACTCAAGCAGGGGGGAAAAACTGAGCAAACAGACTGTAGAGCTGACCAACAAATTAACAACAGGGAATTAGAGCTTCTATTAGATGGATTGTTTGCGACAATAAAATATAAGTGTAAGAAACTTGTCAGCCAGTGAAATACAGAAATACATAACTACCAGGTGTGCAGACGTAATTCCAGCTGGAAAAGAAATGTACATTTATATCCCATCGAATGGAGACAGAAAGGTTTCAGATTAGATTCAGCTTTTATTTCTTTCATCATATTCCCAGTGGGGCAGGAGTTTACATACACTTAGTTAGTATTTTTCAATATTGGCTTCAATTTTTTTTACTTGGGACAAACTTTTTGGGTAGCCTTTCTCAAGCTTCTTACAATAAGATGCGGCTCCTCCATACAGAGCTGGTGCAAGTCAGGTTCGTACATGCTTTTTCAGGTCTGTCCACAAATTTTCGATTGGATTGAGGTCATGGCCACTTCAATACCCCAATTCTCAAAGCTCACCTTTTTTCCTTTAGACATAACAATGGTCATTATACCCAAATAGTTCATTTGTTGTCTGTTTCACCGGACCAGAGGACATTTCTTCATAAATAAGATCTTGGTCCCCATGTGAAACTGCAAACTGCAGTCTGGCTTTTTTTTTGGGGCAGTTTTGGAGCAGTGGCTTCTCCCTTGTTAGGCAGCCTTCCAGGTTACATGGATATCAGCCTCGTTTTATGGTTTTTACCTGTTTCCTCCAGTGTCTTAATAAAATCCTTTGTTTTTGTTCTGAGATTGATTTTCATACCAAATTCACTTTTCATACCAAAGTACACACCTCTTTCCTGAGCGATAGGTTGGCTACATAGTTCCATAGTGTTTATACAAATAATACTACGCGTTTATACTAAGTATAAACACCATGGGTCCACGCAGCCAATATGTCACTCAGGAAGGAGACGTGTACTTACTGTACTAAAGTACACATCTTCTTCCTGAACGATATGTTGGCTGAGTGGTCCCAGGCATTTGGAAACTATTCCCAAGGATGGTGATCCACATTTTTTCCACACTTGTGGAGATCCACATTTTTCTTCTGAGGTCTTGACTGATTTCTTTTGACTTCCCCATTATGTCAAACAAAGTGGTTTGAATGTAGGCTTGAGTACATTGTGTGTGAGTAAGTAAGCAAGTAAACTGACTTAAAATAACCAATGGGGTCAATGGGATTACCAGTTTAAGGGACTCTGGCTTGTGATACAGCAGCCACAGGGTACAATTTAATTATATTTCTGACAAGTTTTGTAGTATTGACCGTAGGGACTGACTAAAGTGTTTGAACATTCAGTCTGTGAGTTGTACATAGTGCACCTATAACTGAATTACAACAATGGCATTTCATTTTTGTCAGAACAAATTTTTTTGACTCGAGTTAAAACTCGAGTTAAAAACTTCTCTATACTGTATGTATGCACTGTACATGTAGGTCAAATTCAGTGATTCATGTCTTAATTTATATATTTCTCATAGATATATTTTCTTCTATAAATCTTGACTTAAATGACTTAAACAAAGTAATGCCCTTTAATCTCTTCATGTGAAAACGTCATTGAGAACCAACCACCACAGGCCCACTGCTGAGCAGATAATATTTGTTTGGCGGACATTCATGATCTGCAATGACCCTGATGGATTGTTTTCATCAGTGAGTCTAACAGTGAAATTGAGTTGGAATGAATTAATGATTTGTTATTTAATCACTCTTAGGAAATAATCAATTCCTCATTTCTATTTCAGTTGCCTCAAATGCCTATTAAACACACAGTGCAGGGTGATTCCTTTGGCCAGTCATATTAAAAAGGGAAATACCCATAACTGCAGATTTTCCCCAGGTAATTTATAGTACTGTGGTGCTAAAGGCCTCCTCCGGTGAAATCAATACCATAAATACTATTGAAGTGCTTCAGGCGTATCTCCATAAATAGAACTTTCTCCATTGCCTAGGATTGCTGCTGTACGTTTACAGGTATGCACTTTGTATGCTATATAAACTATAGACACCACCATGTCCTTAACTTTCACCTTTCAACATGTGTATTCTGATTAATTATAAAGTGTTAATAAATTTTCTTCATACCCCACAGCATTATTGAATTCTTGAATATAACTATTTCCGTGTAACAGGGCTTATTTTAATTAACCTTTAGAAAAGAAAAAACATAATCAACTTACTTTTTAAAACATGTTGTCCATTTGTCAACAAGCTTTTGTACACATTTCTTCATTAAAAATGTTTTAGGGTAAGCTGTGAGGCACGGATGCACCGTGGTCTTCGCTTCTTCATTAGAAGTGAATCTTCGTCCATCTTTCAGGGGCAAGATCAGGACTATAGGGAGGATGTTTTAACACCTCAAAATAAAGTTTTTGCAGAGTGTCGACAGTGTGGCCAGAAGTGTGCAGACGTGCAATGTCATGCAAAATCACAACGTTCTTGGACATCAATCCTTATTGGATAGCAGTTGAACATTTTTTCTAATAATGTTTTAATACTGGCTCTTGAGAAATCCAGAAAACTGTAAGCATACATTTTCCAGCTGATAGTTGAAAAAAAAAAAAAAAAAAAAGGTTTCTTGAATCCATGTCTCATCATCAGTAAAGTTTATGCTTTGTGGTTTCTTGGTAAAAAGACAGGGTACTTTTTGTTTGAGTGTGATTTTATATGAAAATACAAAACTCTTGTCAGGTTCTATTCCTTATACCCTAAAATTCTCCTGAAATTCATAGTCACATCCAGAAAACTACTCTGCTATACTGTATCTGTAACTTATGTATTGTAATTTAGATTTTTATACTTTTGAAATATTGGTCTGATATTACTGATAATAACATTATGCAAACAATGAGAGATCTAGTTAAAGGTATTTCTCCCCCACTTCACACACACCCCCCCCCCCCATCTATCTGTCGCTCTCTTTCTCACACACACATTTTTATTGGCTACAATAATATCCTACTTATGTAACAGCTTGTTAAAGGACCATGCAATTAAAAATTAAAAACCCAACATTAGTCACCTGAATCAGTGTCTCTTGGGCAAGCAGGCAGGCAGGTTGATTGATCCAGGCAAACTCACTTGCCATAGTATGATGTGATTTTTCTGGACATTGATTAAAGCCTCAATAATGAATTGCCACTAGAGACAGACCAATTTGCAATATCAGAGAAAAATGCAATGGTAAATGTACAGAACGATAGATGATGCAAATATCATTGTCATCATTTTAAGCATTAGTTATATATTTGATGGGAGAGGATGAGGAGGAGGAGGAGGAGGAAGAGGAGGAAGACAAAGGCCTTCAGAATAGTGAAGGGGAATAGACCTTTTTTAATTCCACTGTGTAGTAAGCACTACATGAGACCTTTGTCTGTTCCTTCAGATTGGATAACAGATCCTTTACTTGAGCCGTCATGCTGCTGAGCTCCTTTCTTCTCTTTTCCCTCTTGAGATTAACTGACAGAGCAGTTTCACTTGATTCCTCTCCCTACATCTTCACTGTTAACAACTTAATTTCTAAATTTATACTCCATACCTAATGTATTAATGATTCACAATTTAACATTCCAGTGCATGACATTTCATACTTGATCAAACTGCAGCATCAAAATCTTGTCACTGTATAAACAGGCCTATTACAGTTTTTTTTTTGCATAATCTCAAATAGTTGAGTGATTAAGATTATGATAGGATATATAGGATAAACATAATTCCCCATGGCATTCCATAATCATGTTTTAATAGTATTATAGGAAGTTTCTAATCAATCAATTTATCATTCTCCGTCAAAGGATTAGTTGAATAAAAGAAATTAATAATTAGTCATACATTTTATGTTGGAAACTTTTATATTGATTTATTTATTCATTTTTGATGTAACAGATGGTTATAGGTGCAAGTGGAATACTTTATTTAGAACCTGGCAAACAAATCTAACATAAGGAAAGGTCATAGTCAGAAAAAAAGGCAAATGTCAAGCCAGGGTTAAACAAATTGAATTAGGAGTTGAAGACCAGGAAACCAGAAACTAGATCAATAAGCTGGATATCAAATTGGATATAAGGCTTTGTAATGTCAGGTGAAATTACACAGAGTGGACAGATTGCAAAGAGCATTCGTTTGTGAGTTTACGAATGTAATAAGCCCAGGTGATGGTGAATTAAAAAGTGTTAGGTGCTGTAAACTATATAGCATTGATTGATATTAGCTGTGAAGCAGTTTTTGGGTTCTGGTTTGTGGCGGCCATGTTTGTAGGTAGTGATTGATAAATTGCGATTGTAGTGTAATGAGGATATACTGCAATGGGATGAGTTGGGTGGCTGTCCAGGGCAGGAACCGTGCACAGTTTTTCTGAATATAAGCACAAATTCAAAGGCTTGTTTGGCTAAGGCATTTCAATAGAGTTTTTGGTACTATCTTGAGGAATTAAAATGACTCCAGCATGTTAAAATTTACTTATACCACTTTTCAGCAGATATTTGCTGTTATTTCAGCATTGAAAATATTAAGTAATCCCAGCAAAAATATTAAGTTTAGCTTTTCTAATATCTATTGGTGCAGGTGTTTGTTTACATTGAGCAAAGAACTTATTAGTAGCTTATTTTAAAGTACTGTAGATTATTAAAATCTGGCACATAACTGAAGACTAGCACATAAACACTCTTGATTGACTGCAAAGGACCTACAGAAAGATTTAGTGGGAGCAGGCACTAAAGTTTCACTCTGCACTATAAATTGTGAACACTGAAGGTCAGTCCAAAAACATACCACACTACTGACCCTCAAACACAAGAAAAGTCAGCCACAATATGCTTAAAATCATATAAAAAAAAAACAAGTTTTGGGAAGTTTGGACTGATGAAATAAAAATATTAACTTTTTGGGCTTATGTATCAGGGGTATGTTTGGAGGAGAAAGAATGAAGCATACAGTATGCAGAAAAGTGCATTCTGCTACAATGAAACATGGTGGTGGCTCGGTAATGCTGTGGGACTGCAGCATGTAGAGGGCAAGATGAACTTAATCAAGTATCCTTAAAGAAAACGTCATGCTATCTGTGAGAAAGCTGAAACTTAAGTCTCATTGGACCTTCTAAAAGGATAATGATCCCAAGCTTGCTTCAATGTCTAACAAGACTTGGTTTCTGATTAAGTCCTGGAGGGTTCTAGAGTGGCCATCACAGTTGCCTGACTTCTATAGAGAAATAAAAAAATTCAAAAAAGCAGTTGCAGCACGCAAACCCAAGAATCTTAATGAACTATATGCCATTGCCCAAGAGGAATGGCCTAAGATTCAGATTTCACTGCTCATAAGCAGTTCACTGCAGATCATACTGTGTGTGTGGTGTACGTGACAAATAATTTTTTTTAAAATTTGAGAACCCTCAGAAACACTGCCAGAAGCTAGTGTCTGGCTATACATCACATTTGCAGCAGACCATAATAGCTAAAGGGTTCTCTACTAAGTACTGAAGATGTTTCTTATCAAGGGATTGAATAATTTTAATACTATTTTTGTGTTGACTGTGGAGTTTTAAATTGATGCA
>JAQMYG010000014.1:11881184-11892711 GCA_030014215.1 Clariallabes teugelsi | reverse complement strand
TATGATATGGGGTTGTTTTTCAGGATTTGGCCCCTTAGTGCCAGTGAAAGGAACTTTTAATGCTTCAGCATACCAAGACATTTTGGACAATTTCATGCTCCCAACTTTGAGGGAACAGTTTGGGGACGGGCCCTTCCTGTTGCAACATGACTGTGCACCAATGCATAAAGCAAGGTCCATAAAGACATGAATGAGCGAGTATGGTGTGGAAAAACTTGACTGGTCTAACATCAGTGTCTAACCTCACAAATGCGCATGTGAAGGCAGGCGAGCGTATACTTTTGACAATGTAGTATTTGTAAAGGTGGGTAAAAATAGTTGTTTCTCCTCACTTTTTGTTCCCAGGATTACAAAAAAAAATCACAAACCTACAGCTTCAATGCTGGTATTTATTCCATTAAGGCCTTTATTTATGAAATTAATTATTCCTCATTTATTTGTTAGTATAACTGTCAGTGTTAGCCATAGTAGAGTTTATGCTACTCCGTTACATTTGCAAATGACATCTGGAAGAAATACACATAAAACCTCATCAAACACTTTTTACAGTACATTAGTTAAAGCCCCAGAACAAACATAATCTTTTTGCAGTCTAGAATTTTCATTTTACATTGCATGCTACACAGAACTCACTAAGCCTGAAGCTTTATTTCTGCTTACTTGTCACGATTAAGGTAACATCATGGTCTAGATATTGTAAACATGCATTTCTACTACTGTACATCCACACAATTACATTCATATACATTTGTTGAGTATGTCTAACAGAGGAGTGTATTGCAAATGTCATTATCAGTGTTGTAACTGACTTTTAACTCGTGACGACCTTGCATATAAACATATGTACCAGACATCTCCAGTAAGAGCAAAAGAGGTTGTGAGCACATTCTGATAGGTTGTGAGCTATCAGAATGACCCACATCTCTGTCTCCTATAAACAAGCAGGTACGTTATCAGAGAGCATTGTCCTGTAGTTGACTCATCACTTTGGTTTCAAAGATGTTTCACAGCAGCAGGAAAGGCTGTTGGTGTTGCTTTATAAAAGCTTTCGGTGAAAGTGAATAGCCACTCATTGGTATTATGAAAATTGCATCATGCAAGGTTATTGCTATTGCTGTTGACTTTTCGGTAAGCTTTATGCCTGAAAAGTTAACCTTCACCCATGTCCTTAGGTGTTTTCCACACCATGTGCATCCAACTTGTACCCTAAAAGAAGCTTTTATGTTTCTTTCAGCCATGTTTCCTAGTGACATGGAGAGAGAATTGCTAGGGCTCATCTCATCAAAACCTTGAGGTATTAGCACCATTATCCTCTCCATTTGTACTGAAAGTGTTCCTCTGGGGACAATTTAACCCCTGTCCACACACACACTATACTGACAGATAGAGAGAGAGATAGTGTGTAATATCTCTTTTAGTTGCTTGGCAATGTATTAAGGAAATGGGAAATCAACCTTGGGACTCATCCATTTGGATAGCGTTGAGTCTTACACGGTTCAGATGAGACAGTGACAAAATGTAGACTAAACATTACGTTTGACAACGGAAAAGTGTACAATAACTACACACACTCAGGCTTCATGAGTTCGACTTGATAAGAACCGTAGACTGACAGATCCCTGTACCCATATGCTCCTTTGTCAGTTATAATTTCCCCTCAGAGAACAGAACGCGTCAGTGAATTGAATCCACAGTCACGCCAATGTTGCCCACGGCATGATGCCAGTACATTTCAGCACAGGAGAGGTTTATTCTTTTCTTGTGTATTGTCTAAGAGAAGATTTCCATTTTCCACATGCCCTTGACTGTGAAAGAGACAGTTTTTCCCATACAAGAAAACATAACTGTTTTTTTTTTTTCAACAACTACTTTCTATTTCCTTTTATATCATTCTATGCACTTATCTGTGGAAAAGCAAAAAAAAAAAAAAAAGAAATCAGTCCTTTCCTTCGTGTTTCAAAGCAAATGCACCTCATGTTTTTTTTTTTCTCTTTCTTACAGTATAATGCAAATTGTTTGAATGACTCATGTCTGGATGTGAGCACTTCAAATATCCTGCTCTAGTACACTACACAAAGGTAGATATAATGTATTGTCCATTAGACCGTTTCATCACCTAATATCTTGCTATAATTTAAAAGCCTTAGTTCCATTGGCGTATTAAAAGAAGGTTGTAAATTTCCCAAACGCTCATTTTGTATCTTCACTATCAAACATAAAATAAGCACTGGTTCAACTAAATAAAAAGAAAAAATATTTGGAATGCAAAGTTTTTTTTCATTAAAGCACATGGGAGGTGAAGCTTTCATACATCCAAAGTGTCTGTGAATAGAGAGGATTATAGATGATGGATGGGCAAATGGACAACAGGTCTACTGATCAGTAAAATAACATAAATAAATGTTAGATAAAAGACATGATGTCTAAAAACTGTATTCCACATCATAGTTGAAATTGTATAATCATGGATAGTGTTTGATAATACAGTACTCCAACAATAGGTTTTATATAAGAAGCCCTCATTAATGGGAGTCAACATTTTGTAGTGTTTAACAGACAAAAACAGACTTTCAGCTTTCTTAGTAACATATCAAGTTGTGATATTCTTTGCATTAATTAAATTAATTGACGGCAAGTGAAAACAGCACTTCCAAACATACCCAGGATTTCTGTGGCAATCTGTGTATTCTGTAAATGACAGAGATGAGGGTGATGCTAGATGATGTAGAAATGTTCAGCACACCAAAAACTCCCCTCAGTTTTACCTTGTTTAAATACAAACTGATTCATTTAACTTATAATGATTTGTTTTATTGTGCGTGGCTTTACCGTAAAATCACATGGCTATAACCTACAGTATATGTAAGCTATACACTCAGCCGATTTGTGATTTTGGGTTGATGTCAAAAACATCAACCCAATATATACACAAAGCCTCTTCCCATAGGAAGAAATGGAATCTTCACCACAGTGTCAATGTGTACAGGATATACAGTCCATATGTACAAATTACTTTTTTTACTAGGCTGTTTCTACTACTTATTTTACAGAAGGTAAACTACTGTATGATGTAATATTTTCAGACATCTTTATGTGCAGTCTGTAAAAATAATGTTTTTACGTTTTAATCTAAACTAAAATCCCAGAGATTCTAATTACATCAGGTAATCACTACAGAGGTATTAATTACATTCCCCTACCACAAACTAATAAAATCCTGTCCATAACCTGTCTTGCAGACTTTCCGCATTGTTAAATCTATACACCAATTAACCATACCATTAAAACACAAGCCATTAAGCCCAATAGTGTGTGAGTTGAACCCCTTGTGTCGCTGGCGTGTCTCTGGGACTCATCTAGACCTCTGGGAGTGTGTTGTGGTGTCTGGTATTGGGAAGTTAGTGGCGGATCCTTTGGGTTCTGTGGGTTGTGGGATGGGCCTTAATGGATCAGCCTTGTCTGTCCAGCACATTTCATGGATGTTGGGTCAGATTGTGATCTGGGGAGTTTGGAGGCCCGATCAACAACCTAGAACTTTTTGCCTGCTAAGCCCCATTTATGGCAATGCTGTGATACACTGGGTTTTCTAATCATTTCTATTGTGGCCAAGATTTTTTCTTTTTTCAGTTAAAATTTTTCATCAGTTTGTGCTGCATTGGCTTTTCTGTGGGATTGGACAGGACAGGCTACCCTTTGGTCCCAACAGATACTGTAGATGAGCTTTGGTTGCCCATGATCCTTTCATCAGTTTACTGGTGTATAGACTTGATAATAAATAGTATTTAATTCACCTGTTCATGATGTTCATTTTGTGGCTGATTGTTGTATGTTAAAGGCAAAATAATGGGCAGTAACAATGCGTAATCATTGATTATTTTCCTACAACACACCCCATAATTTTTTCCTTCTTTAACTCTCACCTCCAAATGCTTGTGTAAGGCTTGTACTGTAAGTCATTCAGACATTGGATGGGCCTCCTACTGCCACCAATCTTCCATCAAACACCAGCAGAGACACCTTGAGACAAAACGTAGCACACAGCATTGCACTAACCACTTTCTACTGTAGGCCTCCAGCTGTCAGTCAACTAACAACCCACATTGAAACAATTTCCCATTCCAGCACTCACATAATGCAATAAACGTGTATGATGTCACTTGAATTGCAAAATGTGGGAAAAGTCTTCCCGCCAACTGTCAACTGCTGATGACATACTTGTCTCATATATATTGCTTGTTTCTCGTTCATTGGATTCTGATTCGCTCGAGGGAATCAGGGTCAAACTTTTCCATAATACAGAGTACCGTCTTAGCCTCTAGTCATATAAGCCAGCCTTGGTAGGAAACACAGCCTGGTTTCTCTCTGGGGGTTTGCAAGGGGTCACACTGCTGACATGTTTTTTTTTTTTTTCCCTCTGGGTTTAAGTAACACAGCTGGTGAGTACAGTACAGAATAGGAAAAATGACCAGACATGATGTTGAAACTACAATAACACAACACCTGGTTTTTAATTATAGGAAATTGGGCTTATTAATAATTAACATATTGTAAGTAGTTATTGCTGTATATTTTTAATAAGGTAAACATGTCAATGTTTTTCAGCATTATGACAGCCTACTGTGTGTGTTTTTTTTTTTAATACTTTTAAAGGTAATCTTAAGGTATACTTTATTTTTCACTTTCCAGTAACCATGCCTAATGTTTATCAGTCCAAAAACTCCAGAAAAGATAAGTAACCTTCAGAGAGTGGCCATGGGAGTTTCCTTCAGGCTGCCTTCTCACAGAAAAAAACGCCAGTATTTTTTTTTCTTTTTATTCTTGGAAATTCCTTTTAGAAGATTGCCGAAGTCTGTGTTGTGAATTCAAGAGAGAACTTTATTAATATACCTGGTCTATTTTGACTGGTTGAGCATGGGTCTGACTGGAGCTCTGTGCTAACAATCTGATTTTGCAGTGTTTGCTTCTGTTAAATCATAGTTAACAAGTGTTATATAAACCTCTTAAATGGACAGTTTTACCAGAGTGTGTGTTTTGGACAATGGCTGTTTGGATTGAAGGATTTGCGCTAGAAATAAGATGTTATTTAAGAGTTTTAAGAGGATGCTTAATATACATGAAATGAAATAGGGAAGTTGAGACAAAAACAGATAGAAATAGAAGTGGTTTCTCTCTCCCTCTCTCTCTCTCTTTCTCTCTCCTTTATAATTTTGTGAAGGGGTAAGCAAGTTGTCAGACATAGAGCTCAAATAAAGACCACATTCATTAGTGTCTAGGTATTTTTCTATCTCTGATCTGGCAGGCACAAAGAAAAACAGGTATGAAACTTTCACGTTGTCATTATGGGGTATTGTTTGTAGAATTATGAGAAAAATAATGAATTTAATTCATTTTGAAATAAGCCTGTAACAGAGCAAAATGTGGAAAAAATTATACTTTCCAGATGCTCTACCATATGTTTGCATATTTGGAGCCTGTACCTAATCCATGCTACATTGATTAAAATGTGTTTTACAATACAGTATATAACTAAGAAAAAAATTATAATCATGGATAGTGTTTGATAGGATACAGTACACTGACAGTAGTTATTTTTTATTTTTTATAAATGGCCATAATAACGTTTTTATGTTTCAAACAACTCTAATATTTGGAGCAATAAACAGATACAAGTAAACAATTCAACGTTTAACTTGTGTGTGTGTATACATAAATAAATAGATAGATAGATAGATAGATAGATAGATAGATAGATAGATAGATAGATAGATAGATAGTGGTAACAAAAAAGTGTTATCATTAAATTCAGTAGTGAATAACCACGACTCAAACATTTGTTGATTTTGTTGAACAACAGCAACGGCAACTCCTTTTATCACTTTTGTTTCAGCAACAACAATACAGAGCCAGATGTCAAATGGTTATGCTTTGTAGGTCCCCATAGTGTTGCTGGAAGTAGTGTCATCATAGTTTCCCCACGGCAACCATGTAAGCATCCATCTCCATCATGCATACGTACAGTACTGCACTACAGTGAGAACTCACTTCAAAATCATACTTCACTGCTTTGCTCAGTTGTCACTGGTCAAACCCAGAAAGTTTCAAGAATGGTGAAGCTTCAAGCTGTGCTGTTTTTTTCCCACTGATACTTTATAACTCTTCCGAGAATTCCGAGAAATTCCCTGTACAAGAACCTTTTTAGGGGCTGTGGGACCGGACCAAGGAATAAAACATGAGATCAGTTTGGATGTCTTGTCAGTTAGTGTTATCTACTGTTGACGTACTGTACCCAACAGTGATCCATTCTGTTTAATTGTATGGCCATGGGAGCCTGTTACATTTGTATGCTTCCCTGGGCTTATAGCCAGAAGCAAAACAGCAAAACAAATACCTTTTCCTGACTTTTTCCCGCCCATCAATATTCAGAACCACTCGGCTCAGACTGATAGCTGCTATTCCTAACCCTTTCTATTCAGTGTTTTTTTTGTGCTTGGAGTGAAATGTTTCTTTCAAGCATTTCGGCATGGAGTTATTATTTATTCATTCTAAAGCCTATTATTAAGTAAGTACTAAAAAATAATACACAGGTTTTTGATTATTGACTTAAAAAGGCACTGCCTTAAAACTTAAATATAAAAGCACTGCTCTATTATGTGAACACTTAGTAATGGTTGATGGTTGATGGGCATATAATGTGTCAGTAACAAGCAATCTTGCACTAAATACTATTTACTATGATTTATTGCATCCCTGTCTTCTGCATTAGATACTTACATATTATTATTATTATTATTATTACTATTATTATTATTATTACTATTATTATTATTATTACTATTATTATTATTATTATTATTATTATTATTATTTGTTAGGTTATTAAGTATAGGTGAACAGTTTCACTGCAAAACACGATAAAAACCTTTTTTTTTGGCAAAGTACTATTCTCTGACACACAAGGTTGTCGACAGCAAAATAATTTATTTGAAAAGTACTACATAACTCTACTAGAAGTTTTAAAAGCAAAGCACAAAAAGAGGCCTCAAGATGTTTTGAGTGAAAGCTGACGCTCAAGGTTGCCTTCAGTGATTTAAATGTATTCAAAGGGTTTTTAAAGAATGTTAAAGTATATTAATACAGTTAAAGCATGAGTTTGCTACAGTTTTATTAAAGCTCAATCAGCATATTATTGATACTAAATTACACACACAAATGACCACAAACACAACTGCAGGCTGATTTATCCATTGTGCCAAACCCTTCAGAGGTAGAGTTATAACTTCACTAATCTCTTCAGCAGGGTACACTTTGTGGTGACAGATTTTTGGGTTACATCAGTTCTGCAGTGCTGGAATAATTACTCCCACGCAGGGAGCAGATCAGGATGCCATTAGATGATTGGATTATTCTCTCATCAATAGCAGACACAGAGCCAGAAGTCTCCTTAAGTGCAGGAGGCTGGTTTTGTGTTTTTTTTTTATATGACTTTACCCTCAGTACTCAACCCAGGGGTTCAGGTTGCACATACACACAATGTATACACACCGCAGCATTGCGGTGAACACAGCCCAAACATTTAGTGTTCCATCAACAGTCTTAACAACTATTCCATGTTTGCTCACATGCTGTTCAGCAAGACCTCATCATCATGTCCTAAATTACACTGGGGAGCTATAAAAAATGCATTATCTCTAGACAACACACAAGCCTGACAGTTCAGCGCTGCGAAATGATCAAAATTATCATTATATCCTGTGCAATGTTTACATAGCAGAGACATTGTAAATTAAATACAATCTCAAATGGCAATCTCAAATACAATCTCAAATGGCTGTAAGCTAATTATCTATAAAGCAGAGTTAATGATGGGATGGATGTATTTATTTGACTAGATGAATGAATATTTGTAAAAAGGCTGTGTTACATTTTCATTAGTTCTTGGACTTGGAGCAACAGATTACTAACCTAATGGAACAAAATGGTCCAGACAACACTTTTAAAAATTATTAAATTTATTTTAAAAGCGACTGGAGCCTAGAGGTTCATTGTGTTTATTTGTTTGGAAAAATAAACTATAATAATAATAATAATAATAATAATAATAATAATAATAATTATTATTATTATTATTATTATTATTATTATTATTATTATCATTATTATTATTATTATTGTTGTTGTTGTTCTTATTATTATTATTATTATTATTATTATTATTATCATTATTATTATTATTATTGTTGTTGTTGTTATTATTATTATTATTATTATTTATTATTATTATTATTGTTGTTGTTGTTATTGTTATTATCAACATCATTATTATTTTATTTTTATTACTATTACTATGTTTTTCTTCTTTATGAGAAATGATATGGAAAATTATATTTGTTTTGACTTAAACAAAGTTTTTAAATTCAATTTTAAAGTACAAACAAATGTTCAATATTTTCTGACTAAGATATGTGTTGTGTGCTCCGGAACTTTACTTCCATATTTCCCAAATCAAAAAAGATATGATCAAAATGAGAATATGTGCATAAATACATTTTAAGTGATAAAAATATGTTTAAAATGCAGTAGCTAAAAAAATCCCACTGGGTCTCCACCTTTACTATCATCCTCTTACTATTATTCAGTTATCCATATTAGTGACACATCAGGCACTAACGGTAATCCTTATTCTACCCTCTTCTTGCTACTATCTACACAGATACATGTACCTTTCTGGACCTAACGAATATGAAATGATTAAAAACTTTACCAGCTCAAAGAAAAAAAAGCACTGATATTTACTAAATACTAAATTTGCTAACTCATGCAATTATGCAATAGCAGCACAATACATAAAATTACACAGATGTAGTTAAAGAGATTGAAAAAAAATAAACAGCAGAAGACTACGTCAGGTTCTCATTCTTTCTATCTAAGGCTATAGAGCCATTCCTGCGTGTACTGTACCTGCATGATATTATGTGTTGTGCTGCAAACAGATGATTGGCTAGATAGTTGGATGAAGTTTTTTGGTGTTCCTATTAAAGTGCCGAGTGAATGTAAAGATTTTTTCCCATGATATTCTAATAACATTTTGATTGCTATATTTGACACTGGCTATAAACCCCTGCATGATTAAGATCTAATATCTGAGTGGTCTTAAATATTTCCCATGGTGTTCTATGTGATTTGGCAAGTACAGGCTCTCTCAGATTTGTCTCTGAAGGAAATCAATGCCAGCATGCTTTGAGTACTTCAATCTCAGCTTGTGTTTTTTAAGAATGCCTATTGAAAGATTTTATTGTATTGTATTGTTTAGCTGTAAGAGGGTCAACTCACCAAGCACTGCTATATATCACTGATCATTATGATGGACAAAAAACATCAACATGACTAGAGAAAAAAATTCTTATGATACTTACTTTTCCACTGTGTTAACTCAGGCATTACCTCGTCTGTCAACAGTGTAAATTGTTCCTCCTGGGATGAAGACGCCTACATCCTCTCAGTGCCCTGTCAAGAGAGCCATTGACTTTCACCTATTATTCAGTGGGTTAAAGCACTCAAAAGGAGTCCTTGGGGGTCCAGTCTTAACTGCCTTAAAGCCGGGAGAGTGGAAAGGCAAGTGGATCTGAAATTACTGAAAGAAAAAGAAAATGGTTTAGTGGTCCACTGCAATCATGAGGATGCAAATAAACAGCATGCGACTAGAGAACACTGGGAAGTGGTGCTATCAGGTGATAGGAGAGATGATATCACAACAAGCTTCAAGCTTTAAGACTTCATAATCCTTCAAAAAAGTCTTCAGCACAGTTTATAAATTACAGACAATGTACAGACCATGTGCAAACAAACTGCAGTGTACTGTAGGTTCCTTCTTAACATGGACAAATGTAAAGTAAAGTAAATGCATTTTGATTGCATTGATTCTTAACCATGTATTGTTTTGCTCATTGGAGCAGATAATAATCAAATTATGGTACTGTAAAATATTTGTCACCCTCATTACAATCAAGCAACAAATATATACTATACATGCTTAAATTATTGTTTGAATACAATTTGATCCTTTTTTAACTTTTGAAAATAATTTATTTATTCTCAAAAAATCTTATTATGACAGAATGGACAAATCCTTTAACGTGAAATTAAATAAATAAAAAAACGTACCATGTATTAAATTTATTGCACTCACTAAAAATAACAGAGCAGGATGTAGGACATGACGAAATCACATTCACCCAATCAAAGAAAAAGACAGGTGTACTGTATATATGCTCCAATACAAAAGCATAAAAAAAAATTGAGCATTAAATCATTGAATGAAAGATGAAAAAACTGCATTTAGAATTAATTAATAATTTACATGCATTGTTTTAAGATAAATCCATTAGTCCCATACAAACTTGGGAAATCTGCCTCTCATTACAAACAAACGTGGTATCTAAAAGCTTTAAACCACAACACATCACAGGACTCTAGCACAAAGCTGATGTACAAAGCAAGAGTTATGCAAATCACTGATTATTATTTTATGCCCTTGTCCTGCTTTCATGTTCTGAACATTGACCTACAAACATCACATGATTAAGCTGTTTTTTTTTGTTTTGTTTTTTTGTTTTTTTGTTTTTTTTGGATGGAGCTCAATGACTACCTTGACTTCCTTTTTAATGTCGTGGAGCATTGAGGACTTTCTTGTATTTCATGTAAAGTTTTTCACTCTGATGTTCTCTTGGAGGCCCCTTGTGATGTGATCCATGAATGTCATGCACATGTTCCTGAAATAAAACATTGATTATGTACAGTAGTCACACTTTGTATGATAAAGGAAAAAAACATAAGGATTAACATGGTTTCACAAATAAATTACTCATGTATAAATCTAATGTATTACATATTTACATGTACATATAATATGTAAACATATTTCATGTATAAATCTAGCAAAAACATGACTATTTCTCTGTTCAAACTGAAGCTCACATCTCATTCACTCATCTCCTTTTTTGCTTTATCCTGTATACAGGGTCGCAGGGGACCTGAAGCCTATCCCAGGAGACTTAATGCACGAGGTGGGGTACACCCTGGATGGGATGCCAATGCATCACAGGGCATACAAACTCACACACTCATATACACACTATGGGGCACTTTCGGAATGCCAATTAGTCTAACCTGCCTGTCTTTGGACTGTGAGAGGAAACCTGAGCAACCAGAGGAATCCCACTAAGCACGGGGAGAATATGCAAACTCCATGCACACAGATGGGAATCAAACCCGGACCCTGGAGGTGCAAGGTGACAGTGCTAACCACTAAGCCACCGCGTGGCCTGAATCCTTATATTTATGTCCTCTCTCACTGCATCCATAAATCTCCTATTTGTTCTTCCCTCTAGATCTCCTGCCTGGTAGTTCTAACCTCAGCATCCTTCTACTGATATGCTCACAATCTCTCCTCTGAACTTGTCCAAACCACCTCAATCTGGCCTCTCTGACTTTATCTCCAAAACATCTAACATGGGTTGTCCCTCTGATG
>JAQMYG010000014.1:11861205-11872424 GCA_030014215.1 Clariallabes teugelsi | reverse complement strand
GAACATAGACACAGGAACATACAAACTAGCAAAAAATAAAAAAGTAATGCCCTATAAACATGTTAAGTGTGTGTGCGTGTGTGTACATTTCAGCTTTTTTTCATCACTTTAAAGCAACATTAATTATTAACATTTTGCACAGCTGGGTATCGTATCAGTGAGCATAATGGACTTGTACTGTATTTACAGTATGTGTGAGAAACAAAGTGATAGTGGTGTTTCTGATATATAGATATAGACTCTATTATCTCCTGCTCCTCTGCCAATCTTTGCACTATATCCTATATTAAAACAGTACATCATAGACTTTATGCAATCACTCTTTGGATTTGTTTGCAGAAATGTATTTGATTTAGGTTGGGCTATCTGTAATAGTTTGGAAGGCTGTGTGTTATTTTAGAATTTCCCTATGCCAAATTATTTTAGCTTAATTTGGCATAGGGAAACACACACCTGGCAACCCTGTAACTATTCTCTCTGCTGCTCCTCCCCTGAGCATGAGTCAGCAAGATTCTTGCCCTAAGAGTTGCTCTGCCAAAATTGTGCGCCATCAAGGGGGGTGGGGGGAAGGGGGGTAGGTGGGGCGGGTGAGCCAATTTGAGAGCTTAATTGAAAACAATAAACAACAATAGTACCACTCAATTACTCACACATTGTCTGTACAGCTTTATATTGTGCACAGGGTTGAGAGGAGCCTGGAGACTGTCCCAGGAAACTTAGGACATGAGATGGAGTGCCAATCCATCACAGGGCATACACACACTCTCACACACTACGTGCAGTTTGGGAATGCCAATTAGACTAATATGCATGTCTTTGAGCTGTTGAAGGAAACCGGAGCACCCGAAGGGAAACCCACCAATCACAGGGAGAACATACAAAGTCCATGAGGTGGGCCCCTTGGTGACATTGCTAACCGCTAAACCATCGTGCCGCCTAAACAACAATCATAATTAAACTGTGCATCACACAAAAGAGGTCATCATTTTCCTTGCAATAAATTAAATTTTATGATTTATTATATGTACTGAAAAAAATTTGCCCGCATGGAGGACTGTGAGGAGAAAACCAGGCACTGCGCATCACCTGTCTAATACAGTCTCAACAGTGAAGCATGGTGGTGGTAGCATCATGCTGTGAGGGTGTTTTTCAGCTGCAGGGACAGGACGACGAGGTTGCAATCGAGGGAAAGATGAATGCGGCCAAGTACAGGGATATCCTGGACGAAAACCTTCTTCAGAGTGCTCAGAGTCCTCAGACTGGGCAGAAGGTTTACCTTCCAACAAGACAGTTACCCTAAGCACACACCTAAAATAACGAAGGAATGGCTTCACAACAACTCTGTGACTATTCTTATATGGCTCAGTTTAGCATCTCTTGAGAGACCTAAAAATGGCTGTCCACGAACGTTTACAGTACCATCCAACCTGACAGAACTGGAGAGGATCTGCAAGGATGAATGGCAGAGGATCCCCAAATCCAGGTGTGAAAAACTTGTTGCATCTTTCCCAAAAAGAGGCATGGCTGATCAAAAGGATGCTTATACTAAATACTGAGCAAAGGGTCTGAATACTCAGGACCATGTGATATTTCAGTTTTTCTTTTTTAATAAATGTACAAAAATGTCAACCATTCTGTGTTTTTCTGTCAATATTGGGTGCTGTGTATACACTAATGAGGGGAAAAATTAACTTAAATGATTTTAGCAAATGACTGCAATATAACAAAGAGTGAAAATGTTAAGGGGGTCTGAATACTTTCCGTACCCACTGTAGATTGATCACTAATAAGAAAACCAAAGAAAACTCAAGTGAAAAAAACAAGAAAACAGGGTTCTCTAGCTACTGTATGACAGCATAAATAAAAGAGAGAGCTAGAAGTTAACTCACTCATGATGGCACCCTTGAATGTAAAGAGGTCAGCCACTTTATATTTAACAAACCTGAGTCCTGAGAGTTTGAGTAGGGTTTATGGAGTGTGAGGAGTTATAGCATCCAGGCATTAATATGAAACACACTATGTATGTGAACCCCACAGATCTGTAGCTTAATAACATTTTAACTAAGTAGCTTGAATAAACAATTGTTTTCAGTCTATATGTCAAAACTTTTTGACTTTTTTCCAATCCTGAACACTAATTGGATGGCTGTTTCATAACTGTAAGACTAGAAACAATTTCTTGTGGGAATTGAGAAGGAGGCAGTTAATCAGCGTCTAATGTCTAATAATATTAAGCTAGGGTGTGTCATCTGGCTTTGATGAAATATGGTCTGATCTCACTAAGAAGCTAATGCAGCACAAATTGCTGAAAAGGTTAATGCTGTCCATAACACAAAGGTAAAGCTGGCACTCAGCGGATCACAGCCTGCCACATATGGGACTTGTTATAGAGTTGTTATTATTTTGAAGTACAGCTACTTATACTTGAGTACGATTTTTGCCTACTCTACCCACCTCTGCATATACTGTATATAGACTGATCACTAATAAGCAAACCAAAGAAAACTCATAAATGAACAACAAGAAAAAAACAGACTAAAAATGGCCCCCAGATATCAATCCGACCAAGCATCCTTGGGATGTGCTAAACATGCAAGTCTGATCCATGGCAGCCACGCCCCCTCTTGCAACCTATGGCACGTAAAGAACCTGCTGCTAAAGTCCTGGCGCCAGATACCACAACAAACCTTCTGAGATTTTGTGGGGCCATTTTTAGTCTGGTTTCTTCTTGTTGTTCATTTATGAATTTTCTTTGGTTTGCTTATTGGTGATCAATCTATATATGCAGAGGTGGGTAGAGTACCGAAAAATTTTACTCAAGTAAGAGTAGCCGTGGAGTCATGCCTTGTGAGATCAGAGTTGTTTTGGAACCCTTTACAATTTCAAGCTTAATGTTTTATGATTTCAATTTTATACACTACCAAAGTCAAAAGTTTGGACACACACGTTTACTGGTTTTATTTCTTTCCTTACTATTAAACAATGCCGAAGGCATCCAGAATATGCAATAATCTTCTTTGAACAGACTCTTTTTCTTTTTTAATTATAACGATTTAAGTCCATTTTAAATCAAATGAATCATTTGTTAGTATATTTTTTGTACTTGTACTGGTACATGGTGATAATGTGTACACTATTCTTACATCTCACAATACAACGGCCTTCTATTTTCTTTTTCCTTGGTTCCTCTGTGTACATTTACAGAATCAATATATCCCCGAGGATGATTGATTTAATTTGATTACATTGCTGGATCACATGATGCAGGAACGTCAATGCGATTAGGAAGCACCCTTAATCTGGGTGTGATGTTGCTTTACTGTAACACAGTCTTCCACTAACATAAAAACTTTGGCATTGTGTTTGGAGTACAAAGTCTGGGCACTATTTCAGTTCTGATATTTGATTTCTTGGACAGTCTATACAGGTGCAATCATAAAGCAATTACACTACTGTCATCAATTCCTGACATTTTTTCCTCACAGTCTATTGACAGCCTTCAGCTGGAAAAAACAAATGTAAATAAACAGTATAATAAGTATAATCACCAATTGAAAACTGTGAATAATAAGACTAGACTGCTTGCAAGCAGCATAGTCTATAAGTAAGACTTACTGTATCTGGATATGCAGTTTGCTTTGTCAGTTATAAAATTAATATTATTGCTTAATTACTGTGAGTTGCAGGCAGGTGAGTTGTGTGGCATGTGTTGGGAGCAGCAGGAAACTGAGAAACTAAGCCTTTTCTTTTCGCAGTCCCACAGCGTACATGAAGCTGCCAAGTGCTGTCATATCAGAGTGTGCACTTTGCTGAATTCCACTGTGATCTATACTGCATAGCAATACTACATGTCAGTCTTAGTGTCATATACACATAATGGGGGTGTGTCTGCTTAACAACTGAAATTGGCTCATTGTCAGTTCTGGGTGGTTCGATGTTCAAAAGGTTTGTCTTGTTCAATTCCTCATATTGCAAAGAGTCTAAGCCTTTCTTTATCACATATGCATCATATAAACTTAAATTAAGTAAAAAATGATCAAGTACCTGTTCTTGATTATGTTAAATACTTTAGTTAAGGCTCTTTGTCTTTAGTCAAAAAATCAGGCCACAAAAAGTGCATATATACTACTACTACTACTACTACTACTAATAATAATAATAATAATAAAAGTAATAAAAGTAATGCAATAGGATGCAAATCCAAAATAGTTGCATATGAAAATAAAATAAACTGTCATTTGACTGTAATTATACCAATTTTCCAAAGCCTCATTATTCCCAAATTCTGCTTATTATGCAGTAGACAATGCTGAAACAATCATAAAAACTAGAGGAAAATAAATGAATATTCTAGGAAGCTGTCACCATCATTTTCTCTAATTGGGATGTGTCACACCAATATTACATTTACAAGCATGTACTGTATATAATGAAAAGATAAATGTCTTTCAAATAAAAACATGTTAATGTTTAGGATATATGTTCTAAAATGTTAATAAAAATATATTTTACAATGTCTCAGGCAACAATAACTAAAATTTACCTTGAAATATATTTACAAAATCCAGCTGTTTTTTCATTACTGTGAGAATCTATTTTTGAAGCGCTTGTTTCCATGAATCATCTATTAAAGGTTATGAAATGTGTACATATTTATTCCCATAAAAATAGCTCATCTATGCTTCCTGAACACACTGACCCCCAATAATGTTGGGAATACTGCACAAGTCACATGTTGAACAGGAAATTGCATGACATGCATTTCCTGAACTGCAGGGAAGTGGGGAAATTTAAGTAATTTTTTTCTTTATTTTTAATGTTTTTTTTTTTTTTTTGGTATGAGCTAATAAAGTCAATTTAAATATACAGCCATGCTATACTATCATTATAAGTTGAAAGTAAATAGTTAAATAAAATTCATTTTAAGCAAAGTATTCCCATGCCATTCGGATGGATGCCAGTTAACTCCATTTGCTATAAACTCAACCATTACTTTAACTCTATTCCTCATTTAAGAGCCTTGGTAAACAAAGAAACCTCATAAAAATGGATGCATGAGATAAAATGCTTGTTTTCTTAAATTCAATGTTGAAAATCATAAAGAATAAATTAATAATTAATTAAAGATAAATGGCACTGCAGTTGTAGAATCACCCACAATATTTTATGAAACTGGCACCTTATACAGTACATTGAACACATTTGAGGGTGAAGGTCAAAGTCCCTTGAGGTTGGGTAAAATGAAAAGAAGGAGGAATGATAGACTTGTCTAGAGTGACTCATGTTTCGCATGTAGTATTTATGAAATTTTCTCCTAACGCAGACGCAGTATACAGTACAGTAAACAAGTACGTCACTTGACCTTAGACTGTGTTATGCAGTGTGGGAGAAATGTTCCCAGTGACCGGGTTTCGTTTATCGTGCTGATCATACTTGGAAAGAAAAGTATACACAGCACCAAGCCAAGAAGACACACTGGTGGGGACCACTGAGAGATTGGCATCCAAGAAGCCTAACAGTGCACAAAGCTGGATCTCTAGCACCCCCTGTAGTTCCAAGTTTGGTATAACTGCATGAATTGTTCAGGGGGGGGAAAAAAAAAAACTGCTTGCCCTTCAAATTCTGTACAGCAATATTTTAGAACATGATATAAATGAGTTGTAGTATTGCATAGACACTATTATACAGTACAAATGTGTGTGTATAGTGTGTGTAGTTATCCCTAACACTGCATATATACATACTGTAAATGCATGTATATAACGTGTATACTGTATATGTCTAAATTTGACAGGTAAGATAACATAATCAATATCATGCCTAACACAATTTTCCAAAATGAATCAGAAAAACAACCCCAAAGCACTCAACTTATATTAACTGGCCTGCACTGAATCAGCTGGAAAGATTTGATTAAAAGTGTAGGAGAAGGATGGCCACTTCAGCCAAACGCCACATGAATGCAGGGTCTGTGTAAATAAATATTAAAGCAAACAGAGCTCAACAAGTTTAGACCAGGCAGCGTGGATATAGACTGAGTGCAAGAAAGTGGTTTTTACAGTAAAGTGTGTCCACAGTAGCAGCATTTGGAAAAATAATCCCATGGAGGATCTCAGCATTGCAACATCAAACCTAACTAGACTAATCAGCCAAGTAAACATACACTTCAGCTAAACATGCACATCCGTGCCACATTACCGGGTTGTATGGCACCTTTAATTAGGAAGCATGGCAACCACAAATCTACAGAACAAAAACCGTGCTTTCTTTTTCTTTCCTCGGCCCAGGCAAGAAGCAGTACGTTCAAGCCCATTATGCATTAATGAGAGACCAGAGGAGTGCACCAACACCAGGCATCAAAGCTGTCAGCCTCTCAGATATCACCTTGGCGTGGTACTCGAGCAGCGAATGACGGCTCAACAAGGAGATGAAAGATCACATCATTACTACAGCACCTGGATTACTCTTTTGTCTCCATAAAAGGATAGCAGGTAGGATGAATTTTATCATCTAGTTGAGTATTCACACCTTCACACTACTTCGACATGAGCAATAGTGTTTGATACTAGACATAGACATACTGTAGTATTTTGTCTTCAAATGAAGGCAGAGGTGGTTAGAGTTTGATCTTTGTTGGACAAATGTAGAAAATGAAGAAAGTTAATTACAGTAAGTGATACTAAGTAATGTGCCTAATAAAATGTAAACAATATCAATCAGAACACTTTGTATATAAACATTGTCATTAACTTTAACTATAATCTGATTATCTTCATTTATCTCTCTGCAATAAGGGCTCAATGTTCCGTAGTAGTACATGCATAATATAATGGGTCTCTCCTGACTTCTGATCGTTTCCTTGCCTTCTCGCTGTCTGGATGACGTGACACTGGGCTTAAATGCTATCGTGTTTCACAGACGTCTTATTCATTAGTAATGGTAGAACTGAAATGGAGCAGAACAGCTTTTATTCTCTCTGAACAATCATCAGCTGTCATGATCTTTTAATTACCCTGTATATATGGCCAAACATAATTTGCCATTTGTGTGTGTGTTGTGTGTGTGTGTGTGGGTTATCTTTTCATAGAACGGCAGATTTGAAAGTGAAGTGGCGAACACCAAAAGGCTGCTGCTTTCCACTATCATGAGACATAGCCAGAGTGTTCAACTGTTTGATAATGCAAAGGGAGCAAAAGTAAATGTGAATGAAGCGAACAAGCTAAGTAACCTTAATAAGTATGTTAATTTAAAAGAGCAAAGAAAATCTTATTCTGCATACTATGTTTTATTTCTTCCACTACAGGCTCTTACCCAGGGCAGGACAGGGAATAGGACACCTACATACAACCATAGACTGGCCCTGGACAGTGTTGTCACCAGCAAAGGCAGTCTCATTCTGCTAAATGGACCTAATGCGATTGAAGTTCAAAAGGTATATTCTGATACCATAAGAAATTCACATTCCTACAGTATGTCCAAGTGGTGTACATTTGGAAGGGGTTTTCATGGTGAATTGGTACCACTGTAAATAGAATTTTAAGTAAGCTCATAATTATCCTACAGTCCAGTTGGATTTTTATGGGTTGGCTTTCTGTTGGATGTTAAGGGCTTAGTCATAAGGTACAGGACTATGTAAAAGTCTCAGGTACATGTTAATGATTACTGTAGAGCAAGTCTTCAAAAATAGAAGAAAAAAGAACTAGTAAGCAATAATTATTGAAACAAAAGCAGTAATCGGCATAATGACAAATTTTGCAGTTTTGCAGGAAAGCTTCTATAAGTCTCTAGAGGACTTTGGCTGTTGCACCTCATTTTTGCATGCAAAATCCAACAGTTTTCATAGTTTTTTTTTTTTTTTTTTAAATGTGAAAAGTGCTTGCTCATATAATGTGCTGGTTTCTTTTCTGGCATGCAAGCATTTTTCTTTAAATGCTATGAAATCAGAAAAGCTTTGTACAAACTCGATAATGTCCTACAAATAACTGCAATGAAAAACACAGGGTCCCTAAGATTTTAACATAGTACTGTAAGTGAAAATACATATGCTATTCACAGTGTGAAAATACTGAGTGCTAGGACGGTGTATAACATCGGTTACTTTTTATTTATTAATGTACATTATATACTGTACATTAACGTTTATGTTATTTATGTTAAATGTTGTTGAATGTCCATGAAACAAGTTTGTTTCTGTTGTCACTTAAACTACAGTATAATGGCTATAAATAGTATTTTTTACTAGAAGTTCTGGTGGAATAAAACAAAAAAAAATTCTGCTTGTCATGTTACCAAGAAAGAAAGTATAAAGAGCTCTTGATCTTGAAGTTTTTCCTATATTTTTTCCCAGAAAAGTGCTCACACTGCATTTTCCTTACAGAAAATGCTTACTTTTTACCCAAAGGAAACATGTCAACAATTACCTGTGCACACATGTTTTAATACCCTCAAGTTATTCCAGTCTTCCATGGCATACTAAATGACAATAAAAAATAAAAAAAATCTTATATACAAAATCCTGTATAAAATTTGACAGAATTGTTGCACATTATCTGAATAATAAGTGAAAGATAAAAAGGTACAAATGGATAAAGTTATATACCGTACTGTATATATAATTGAATGAACTACATTCCAAGGCCATGAGGTTAAAATGGATTGCATTTGGTCACCAAATATGCAAGTGTTTTATTCACCAAATCACTAACGCCTGCAGGTTTTTGGACTACTTTATATTATAGCTAACTCACTGCCATTTTTTGTGGGTTTTCCACTGTATTATTTTCATAGCCTTTGGATTTTCCTGATTTTCTAAAACACAGCCCAGGAAATTAAGCCAGCTGGTGAATAGAGACCTGCTGACTGATGTTTACCTGCCAGCCATCACTAAAAAGACGACCAACCTGCAAACAGCAAAAGTAAATCTCAGCCATTCCTGTCCATATGTGTACAACAGCAGACGCCGTAGATCCACCTCCTCTGTCATCTCACAAAGAGCCTCAGACTTCAATGTTCGAACGGTAAAGAACCATCATGCAGCATTTAGTTTTAGAGTTGACACAAATACACAAATCATCACTGAGGCAATGCATTCAAGTCAGTGAGGAGATATATCTCTGGCTTTGTGTATTTCTGGCAGAACTATTTCAGCTGCACCATTTTGTACAAGAGACAAATTGTATTTTTCTGTAGTACAAGAACATTTTCATTATTCACTGGCTTATTAAGTCTTTGCGTTTAATCCAAAGTCTTTAAATTTTACATGTTTAACTACACAGGATTCAGTAATAATAAAGAAGCAGTTTGTAATTGCTGCAGCTTCCTGCTTCTGATGTAAATCACAATTATATCGAGACAAGAGCGTTTGCCTATATTCAGGCCAATAATAAAGTAAAAAGAAAGCTTAAACATTGACACAAAGACATATACAGTATACTGCATGGTGAAATTGCATATTCAAAGAATTTATTCATTCCTTTTCAATAATTAGTTGCAACAGAGACCTGGAGCAAGTACATCCTACTTGGCATGCCAGTCCATCAAATTATTGCAAATTACAGTTTTTTTTTTAGTCATAGAATTTTTTCCTTAATCTTTATAAATAGTATCTTTATGCTCTGTGCCAGATTAAATATGCAGATTCTATAATCTGTTCTGGTGACCTTTAATGGGAACTGCTGAAAGAAGAGCATTCTACATTTTTTAATTCTGGATTTTGCTATATGTACAGTACGCATAAAAAGTTATTAACCTTTCAAAGGTTCAAAAAGTTTTGACATTTAAACTATGTCTTTAATTTTCATTTTGTCCGTATTATTTTCATAATCAGAATTATCTAAAGGAGCAAAAAGAGTCAAGGAAGTCTAATGTCTTAGTGACAATGCTGTACCTGGGCCAGGGAAAGCCTCAGACCACCCAGGATGACATGAAAGTGCTTCAACAGAAATGTGGAGGGGAGAACATCTGTGTCTTTAAAGGATCTGTTCAGCCTGGAGGTAATAACACCAGACATACCGCATACCATGAAGTTAAAAAGTAAAAATGCAATAATTTAAAGCGTTCTGTTATAGCTTACTTTCATACCTGGCATGGAGGACCAAAAATAATGCCCCGTTTTCTCTAATGTTCCTCAGCTGAGTATGAAATAATCACCATAACTGTGATTAAGCAGAATTTACAACATCATCCACAGAGCAGTTCCAGTTTGTTTCTCAAAGACACCTTGGCTACCCATTCAGTGCCACCTTTTACGTCAATGGAATAATGGCCGGGAGAATAAGCTCATGCTGTGAGTATCGTTACACCCCTGGCTTTCAGCAAGGCCACAAGAGCTGTTTCAGACTGGTTCGACTTAGTGGTGGGAAACCCTGCTATAAGTAAGTGATTTTTATAATACTTCAGATATGCTGCAACTTTGGTACAAATACTCTTTGGCCATAATGCTCTTCTATTTGAGACCACTTTTTTAAAGAGCGCTTTAATATGTTTTTACACTGTAAAATTTTGGCTTAATACAGTATGTGTCATCAAATAATGATTTATTTATGACACAATAATTATTTAATATTATTATTTATTGATTTATTATTATTAATATTATAATTATGACACATAATGATTTATTATTAGTAGTAGTAGCATTGGTGGTAGTATTAACAGGAACATTGTTGAGTGGAAACTGGGTTAAAAAGTTCTCATAGTAAGGGGAGTTAAATTAAATTTAAGTTTAAGTTGATTTGAGATTGAATTGAGTTCATATCAAAACTGATTTTTTTTTTTAAATACTCAATTCAACCTCAAATCAACTTACATTTATCTAACACAACCTCAACTTTTACTTAAAGTAAGTTCCTTAAACTTACTTTAAACTGAGGTCTGTTGATGTGAAGTTGATCTGAACTGCGATTAAAGCTGATATGTTGTGAAGTTGGGTTAATTTTAAGGTTGGTTTAAGATGAATTTTAAAAAGTTCACATTGAGTTGTTAAATTACAGTACGTTAAAGGTTTAAGTTTAACTTGTGGTGGGGTGAACCAAATTGTAGATGAATTTCTGTCACGTACTGTTGGATGTTGGACTGTGGGTGTGAGTTGAGGCATAGGCGCAGAGGGGGTAAGGTGGTAAACAGAGTCTTTATTAATAATTTAAACAAACAAAACATGAACTGAGGAAGTTGGCAGGAACTTGGAGCATATCAAACCAGAACTAATAAACACTTAGACA
>JAQMYG010000014.1:11849442-11861105 GCA_030014215.1 Clariallabes teugelsi | reverse complement strand
ACTCTAATGAGCATCCTCAGTTCAGGTGAGCAACCCTCGTCACCTGACTGAGGTGCCTTCTGGGAAACCGGGTCTATAAACAAAAACTACAAATAAACACCACTGCCCTCTAGTGGGCAACCCTCACAATTTCAAGTTGAAATTGAGTTCAAATTGCATTTCAATTGCTTGAGTTGAGTTGATGTTGATTAAGTTGAGTTGAAGTTGATTACTGAACTTATGTTGAGTTGAGTTGAGAAGGGTCGAGCTGAGTTGACATTAAGGGCTGAGATTTATTTTGAGTTGGTTTAAATTGAAATTGAGTTATATGAAAAATAATGTTGATTTCAGATCAACTTAGTTAATGTTAAATTCTCTGTTAAATAATCTATTTATAGTTATTTAGATTATTTGTTAATTAATTTAACAATATCTTGAGTTAAACTGAGTTGGAATTGGGTAGAAGTTATAGGTGGGCTGCTGTGAGTTAAATCAAAATGAGGTTAAAGCTGAAGTTTGAGCTAAATTTATTGAGTTAAATTTATTTTAAATTGAATTTTAGTGAAATTAAAGATAAACCTAAGGTTGAAATTGAGTAAAAATTGATTTGAGTCAATATTGAGATGAACTTTGGATGAGTTGAAGTATGATATGGGAAACCGCATTTGTGCATTTTTTCCTTTTATTCCAGATGTGTGAATTCTAGACATGGTATTGGCAATGAACCAGAAGATATTATTCATCACAATATTCAAACCCTCAAATCTCAAAAAGGTTGGATGAACTGCATATTAATAAGTGTTACCAGTTTTCCACCTATGGTAAAAATGGTCAGTGTTTACATAATACGCACATTATATTGGATCATAATTTATATCATTTTTAGGTGATATAGAGTCTTGCCCTTCCTCCCCTTTGTTCGTCCCTACTGGACTGGAGAGATTTGTACAGAGAACAAGAAAGCTTCACAAAGATGCGAGCAAAGTGCTAACAGATAGTGAAGACATGAATGAGAGCATGACAGACAGGAAACGACAGAAGCGACAGAAGAGACGTTACGCACGACGAAGAGACAGCAAGGGCTCTGAGACATCTCAAGACAAAAAAGACACCAAAGAGGATAAAGCTATTTCAATTGTCTTGAAAAGCCCAATACCTCATCTGGAAAAATCTAAGAAGACGATGGAAAATGGCAAAGAGAAGCCAAAGACCAGCAATAAAGACAACATCCTAGGTGAAGATATTTTTACATTTATGAAAGTTAATTGCGCTTGTTAAAAGACTGGAAAGGATCTCTTTGGCACCTTATTGTTATCTCTTAAAACTTCAACAACTTTAGGCATAAATGCTATATTTTATGTGATAAAACTCCTTTAAATAAACAGAGGAGTTATGGGCAGTTGTACTTTTTGAAGATTTATTACAGGACAGAGAAACCCTGAGTAAGCAAATTGGAAAGAAAAAGCTTGATCCTCGGGAATCAAATGGCGAAAGCAGAAATGGGGATAGACTAAGAGACTTCTATGAAGAATGTGTTGAAATGAGCACTGGTCTGGAATCAGGCCTAGAACAACACAAGTGGTTCAAAGCAAACAGTAAGTAAAGAACTGTGGCTTATTGCTCAGAGACAATGTTCCCACTGAGTCATATAATTGTATTCCCTTGAGTCACTTTTTTTTTTTTTTGGCAGAAAAATAGTTAAGGTACTTTCAGAATAGGCGAGGAAGATGTTTAAAAGCTATGGATCTTCTGAATCTTCCTCATTACTCAAACCCAGCTAAATAAAGACTAATGACTAATGACTAATCTGAAACTGTTTTTTTTTTTTTAAATGATCAGAGCTTATAACATTTAGACTACTGTTACAGAACATATTGGAGGATCTTAAAAATATAGTGTGTGGTTAAAGACCATAGTTTAGAATGATAGAGAATGTTATATGTTCTGACTGCTGTAAGATCAATAGCTGCCCCCCCCCTCCCATTTTCCATGTTTATTCTTAGAGATTGAGAGAAATAAGCTCAGAGAGCAGCTTACTTCAGATCCCCATGCTAATGACTCAGCTACTGAGCTGGAACTCAGCGAAGAGAGTGATAACAGTGGCTTCCATTCAAAGTCAGGGAAGCCCAAGACTGACATAAAAAACCAAGGTTGGTATGATGAAATCAATACACGTACAGTAACTGCTCTATATAAAACAAAATAATAATACATTCGTGCATGCATATTCGTGCATGCATACTGTATGCTAAGCTAGTGCCATTACTTAACCACAAAATCTCTTTTTAGTGATCCAAGAGAGTGATGCAATTGAGAAAAAACAAGAACTGCAAAAAAAGGTTGGTTCATAAATTTTATTTTATTTTACAAATGTTATGTAATATGCACAAAGCTGTTGACTAATGTGCGGTTACATTAAATCAAAGACTATGTCTAGCCAAGATATAATCAGGTGTGCAAAAGTTGGTGTTCAGAAAGAAAAATGTGGCTTATGATGGCTTATTTGAACAGCTTAAAGACAATGCAGCAAATTGAAACAGCATTTCTCTTGGTACTGGTTACAATACTGAACCTGCATAAAGATACTGAATATACAATAAGTTGGATGGTAAATTTTCATAAATTCTAATACATTATCAGAGAAACCAGTACTAGAGTTATATAACTTTATGTGAGACAATAGGCATATGAGACAAACAAAATTTTACATCTACTGTATAGACAAAGCACTAATCCGTGCCCTACAGCTTGTTTCACAGCTTTAACATTTTTTGTTAAAGCTTTGTTAAACCAATCTTTATTACTCCAAAAAAATAGCAGACATGGTGTTTGTGGCCAATATAAAAACGATGAATATGCCTAGAGCTTAGAGGCAAGATTTCCTGGCAATTTTCATCAATAAAACAAACCAATGCCCATTTTCTTGACCAGCTGGTTAAATTAAGTGCCTTTTTTTTCCTACAAAGATGTGGGTACGTACAGTATTAGTGGTACACAAGCAAAACTGATCACACTAAACCATTCTTGCAACATTATCAAAAAGTTTTACAGTACATTCTCACCATTCATTTAAGCAATGCGTCCATCCAACATCTGTTATTTTACATTTTTTATTTTATTATGTACTAAGAATGGGTATCCAGCAGTAAATAGTGAAAAATATTTTAGGTAGATTTATTCCAAAGTGAACATACACTCACCAGTCACTTTAATAGAAACATCTGTACACTCTTGAATTAGTCCAAGTCATGCAATAATCCAATAATGCTGTAGCATCACAGTGCATAACTTCATTCCAATACACGTCAAGACCTTCAGTTTATGTTTTCAACCAACATTAGAATGGGAAAGTAATACAATCTCAATGACATTGTTGTTTGATCAGCTGATAATAAAGAGCCTTGCCTAAGAGCTCGAGTCCAGCATGGTTATAATAATGTTGTAATTTTTAAGGTAATGAGAAAAATGAGAGACCCATGACCTTCTGATCAGTAGACCAAAATATTAACCCTTGAGTTACTGCCCACCATTCTCCTCCCCTACCTTTCTACTCACCGTTGATTTAAATAGCGGTTATTTGAGTTACTATAGCCATCCGTCAGCTTGAATCAATTTGTCTATTCATCTCTGACATTCACTGTACTTAGAAACTGAGGAATAATTTGAATAATTGAAGAATAATAATTGAATAATTAGGTGACTCACTACTTTTGATACCTTTTCATTTTCCATAAACAAATCACAGAATTTCTGCTCATTTACAGTTTAAGAGAATATCTTGACTCAGCATATTGCTTTAATTTATCTTCAATTTGACAGGACTGAACCTCTAATGTATTTATGTACAATAAGGGAGCAAGGCTGTACAGGGTGGGTGAAAATTAATTAGGCAATATTTAATAGCTATGGAACTTGTAGTATCACTGGAGTCATGATGAAAACAGTCTCTAAAGAGATGGTAGTAAGTAGGATTTCATACAGTATTTCCCACGTCAAGGGGAGTGAAATTCCATTGTTCTTGTGCAGAGATGGTGGCGTACAGTGAAAGGGAGGAATGCAACACCATTTCCGGAGACAATAAAAAATGTTCATGCAAAGTTGATAACCTCAGGCTCGGTGAATGATACAAGAAGAAGTTGAAATATAAAGATTTGGTTTTATTTTCCTATGTAATAAAGTACATGTACAATTTGATTCAATAAATTGGTATTAGAAATAGGGACTTTTCAATGCAGACTTTTCAATGTTACTTTTCACCCACCCTATATATTTTATGTAGTTTGTGGAATAAAGTACTAATATTTTAGAGTTATTTACATTTTTAGAAAAATCAAAAATGCAGTTTTATACATTTACTGCAGCTGGATGCTATGATGGAGGTCCTGAATACATCAGATGAAGTGGAGCTGGTGCTGAGAAATACAGGTGTGACAGATGAACTGCTAAAGGGTTTTGTGTCAGCACTGAAGAATAGTCAATCTGCGATCACTCTGGTCAACCTCAATCTCAACCATATTGGACCTCAAGGAGTTCATGCATTACTGGACCTTCTACAGGCCAAATCAGAGATCAAGGGACTACTGTAAGCAAACAAAAGCACTGGCCTACGCCATAAAACTCACTTCAACTAATTTAGACAATATTATAGATAGTTTGTTGCTGATCAATTTAGGATCTTCTGAATCTCCCTTTAATTATTAATCAAATTAATTTTCTGACCTAGGTTGTTTGGAAATCATCTAGGTGATGTGGGAGTTCAGGTTCTGCTTAGTGGTGTGGCTGATCTTCAAGAAAAAACAGCAGCATCACCAAGAATACCATCATATCCAAGACAATTCTATTCTTCTGAGCCAAGCTTCGCACTCATAGAACTGGACTTGGGTGGAAATGGGATCGGCAGTGAGGGACTGAGAGTGTTAGGCACCTTCATAAGGTATCACTCCCGGCTGCAATATCTGGGCCTGGCCCAAACATGTTGCTCCAGCATGGAGGCCTGGTATGTCTTCTTTGAAAGTCTGAAGGTAAACAATAAGCTAACCCACATCATTCTAGATGAGAACAACCTGGGAGACCAAGGGGTCAAATTATTTGCGGAGGCTCTGCAAATCAATGAAGGCTTGCAGAAAATAGACTTAGACCGTAATAATTTTGGGGAGGTTGGAGGAAATGCTCTACTCGAGGCCCTGTCAAGCAGCCAGTGCTCTCTTCAGCACTTAAGCTTAGAGGATAACTATATCAGTACAGTGCTGATGAGCAAATTTCAAGAAGTGATCAAGACTAGCGATGTACATACTACTTTAAAAGCTTAGTCCTGTAAAAGGCAGCCTATGAAGGCGATTAATTCTTAGCCTCACCAAAATGGGTATATAAACAACTTGGTGACCTGTGTGTGGGTGGCTTCCCACAATTCCAAATTAATTGCTTTATGCATTTAGAGTTCCATCTGCTTGACTGTTCAATATAAACTTGGCCCATGAATGCAAAAGTTCATAGAAATATTTGCCTCAGCTCTTGTGGGTTTTTTGAGTCTGTCTCAGTTGGAAGCTCGTATTAACATATTTTTTAAGTCAATAACTTTGTCTGTAGTCCTACAACTGTGAAATTTTAATAAAGGGAAAAAAAGAAAAGAAAAATGTTTGTGATCCAGAGATCTCATTCACTAAGGAGTTTATTTTACATCTCCTGAACTAAACATGAGTACTCTATTGGTTTTGTACTTTTGTACATGATTTTAAAAAAATGATTTTATTGAAGAATTTAGTGCATATTTACTTTCTTTTTTAAAATTATGGTCAGGATCTTGAATGTAATTTCCCAAACCTGAAGTTGATATACACATCATATTATTAATAAAGCATTTTAGGAAATAGTATTGCATATACACTGATCAGCCGTAACATTATGACAACTGAGAGAGGAACCGAACAACACTCATCGCCAGCTATACACCAGCTAACTGGTGACAGGATCATGACCACCCAAGGCTTAGTCAAGCTCACGGAGAAAAAGCACAAACTGCAAAAAAGTCAATGCTTACCATGATAGAAAGGCACCAGAACAACCAGTGCACCACAGCCCACTGTGTACAGATCAATGCAGGGAAAGACCCCAATACTGCCTACCCAGCTGCAACCACAGCTGCAGACGCCACAGACACCACAGCACACCATCAGAGGACTTGCAGAGCCTGTATAGTCATTGATTAAAGAAATAATACACAAAGTGATGTTATGTTTTATTCAGGTTTTTTCAGTTTCTTCTCATCTTCCAAAAACATACCAGTAGGTGGATCAACTTGACTTTTTATGTAAATGAATAAAAAGAATCAGCAATACCAGGTGTGTAATTGCATTGTTCCATTGCTCCATCACTCCATCAGCTTTCATTGAGCAGCCAAATACATATCCTGAGGGCTATGCAGATCCCCGCAGGGATCCTTCCTCTTCAACCAGAGTCATGGGCTGCTCTTCTCAGTGGGTTCAAAGAAAGCTTTGATGGCTTGCCAATCAGCTTGGACTTATAAAAGCACACATATAAAAATCAGAGTGACCAGTTTTGGGGAAAAATCTATTTTTAATGTAGCAGTACCATGTATTCATGGATACATGTTGTGATTTAATAAAATAAGTTTATTTAAAATTTGTTTTAAGCAGTTACATTTAAACAGATGTTAGCATGTCAAAATTAATAGAAATATAGAGAAAAGAGATAAATAAAAAGACAGTCAGATTTGGCAGCTACTGTATGTAGGCAAAGGAAAAAGGGTTAGACAGGAAGAAAATGGAGCGCATACTTTCAATGAAGATAAAATTCACATCACAGAAAGGCATGGCAACTGTTGCAAAAAATGATCAAAGGAATAAAAGAACAGGAACAACGTTTTTGAAGAAGCAAATATGGCAAAAAGAACCAAAGAAATCCCCTAAAAGATTCGCCTCATATACAGACTGAGAACAAGGCAGAGTGAAGCAAACCTAGAAACCCATAAATCACAAATGGAAAATATAAAATTTTTGATAGATGCAATTAAATGGTTTTATCAAGGACAAACCAAATCATAAATTACAGTATCTTATTTCTCTTTCTGTGGATTATGTTTTATTTCACTGATCAATGTCAGTCCTAAGAAAATGCAAAATTCAGGTTTTGAGTTCTAAATCATTTAATAGTTGTACTACCAGCACATTTCAAAACAGTTTGTATTACTAAGTTGGATTTTAACAAGTTTTATTCTGTCATGCTCTGGAATTAAAATAAAAATAAAAATAAAGGTTCAGTGGAACTAATGACAAGCTGTTCACTTGAACATAACAGCAACCAGTTTAAAAT
Source organism: Clariallabes teugelsi (assembly GCA_030014215.1). Classification (NCBI taxonomy): domain Eukaryota; kingdom Metazoa; phylum Chordata; class Actinopteri; order Siluriformes; family Clariidae; genus Clariallabes; species Clariallabes teugelsi. The sequence goes on along the minus strand of JAQMYG010000014.1, from coordinate 11,853,797 downwards.
ATGTATTTCTCTTAATAAAAACATACTATGAGGTTAATATAAATCACTTTAACTCATAAACAGCCACAGAACTTGTCCAAGGTGGCCAATCAGGCAAGTTAAACTAATTAAATTATAATTAATTATAATTTCCCACAAATAAAATGTATTATTATTATTATTATTATTGATGTTAACCTCTACTATCCCATAACTTGTTGAGACTATCAACCAATCAGAGACTCTGTTCCTGAGTTGTTGATACAATAGGAAGCTTCGCTTCTGAGGATATTTGAAATCAACCTTTTTTGTCTGTAATAAAGTAATTACTTGGAAAGTTTACAATATTAAATTCTGCACAGTCTAAATGTATTTATACTGTTTTAAGCATTAAGGGAGAACACACATCTGTAAACAGCATTATCCTATACAGTACATTGTTGCAGGGGGCCAGGAACCTATCCCAGGAGACTTGGGGCACTAGATGGGGTACACACTGGATGTGGTGCCAGTCCCTCTTATGGCACAAGCACAAAGACACACACACTCACACCCACTATGGGCTATTTAGAAATTCCAATTAGCCTAATTTGCATGTCTTTGGACTGTGGGAAACACATCAAGCACAGAAAGAACATGCAAACTTCACACGCACAGACCCGAAATGAGTACCCCCCCCCCCAACCCCCGACTCTGGAGGTGCGAGGCCACTTTCACTTTTAAGACAGAACTGTTTTTTATTATAGGGTTAAGATGTAGGAAAAAAAATATGTCAAGCCCTGAATTTAATGATTAAGCAAATTCTCCAAACTAAGTAAGTCACATCAACAATATAGAAAGAGACAGCTTAGGCATGGTATCTACCATTGTTAAAGATTTTTTTAATCACTGTTAAAAATGTTATAAAAGTGAACACATGGTGTGACATCACTGCACATGGGAGCGTTCCCCTCTTAGGGGCACCTAATTTCAGCAACAATTTTTATGGAAAATCTGCCTTTTCTGGCAACTGAATTCAACAATACTGTATGTGTCAAGTCCAAGTTCAAATTGAAGTTTAATAAGTTAAATAAGTTTAAATTTAAGCCAAGTTTGCTGTATAAGCTTAATTTGCTCTATCTCCTTCTAGCTTACAGACTGTTACAAAAAACGTACAAATGTAAATAGGTTGCCAGTATAAATACAGGTGAGAAGAACAATGTGGTAATTACTTGTTGAACCCACCTGCTCTCTCTGTCCACAGCCAATATTGAGCCCTTTTTCTCCAAACCCCCTGCTTGATTCTATCTTGGTAGCCATCTGGCAAAAGAGGTAATTTTCCGTAAGGCAGATTAATCAGATGACAAGATGCTAGCTCATTACTACTAGCTATAACTCATCCATAATGAATAATTAATTCTGTTTTAGGGATTTTAATTGGAAGCGTTTTGGCTCAATGTTTAGACCTGTTGCCTCTCATGTACTGTACAGGGGTTCAAATCTCACCTCTAATCTGTGTGTGCAGTTTGCATGTACACCCTTGCATTTAGTGGGTTTCCTCCAGGTTTCACCTCAGTCCCAAGACATGTGACTGACTGGTGTTTCTGAATATCCTGCAGTGTATGGTTACCTGTGTGAGTGAGTGTGCCTGTGCCATGTGATAAGATGCCACATCATCTACTGTGTCCCCTGTCTTGTGCCCTGAGTTCCCTGGGATAGGCTCCAGGCCCCCTTGATGACCATGTGGCAATTCAAGCCTGAAATGAGTGGATGGTTAATGTGAGAACTGTCACCTCGGTGCTATGGGTTGACACTAAAAATGTATTTGAGATTGTCCTTTTGCACAAAAGTCACCTTCACCAATCATGTACAGTATTTCTCAATCCAAAGCACACAATGATTTTTGGTGAGCTGGGGTCTGGTTACAACCCAAGTACACCAAGGTGTAATATCCACGTGCTTAGATACTTACTAGTATATGGTGTGTTCCTGCGAGATCCAGACTAGCCCACCAATCGAAATCCATGAGGTTATCAATACCACTTTCAGTGTTCCCACTTCTGTGGATGCTGCCAGCTGTTCCTCTACAAGGTGGGTGGGCCTGTTGAAGGACACTGGTTGGTGACGCTACACCCATTTCATTGTAGCATTGTGTATTTCACTAGCTGCGTAGCCAAAAGTCATGACACTATCTGCTGAGCAGTAAGTTAGATTTCTCCAACAGCAAAAGGAGGAGACGTACAGGTAGGTCCCAGTCATGCTCAGCCTATTCCTGCACTGCTGTTGCATGCTCAAAGAGCTTCACAAGGGCTTCTGGATTGGTCATTGAGGACATCTTTGGGAGCATCCCAGCCAGGCCAGCTGGAGCAGCCACAGATGGAGGAGCTCCAGCTGGAGGAGCAGTTATTTGCAGCAGCATCTGGAACATGCCTGTCTGGTGTGCTCTTAAGTGATGGCTTAGAAGCACTTGTGTTGTTCATGGTGCAAGTCATGAAGGACCTGATGTTGACTCTGGAAACTGAATCTGAATAATGCATTCCTATTCAGTTACACCTCTATTAAGGATATAGTCCAGATGGCATTGGGGTAAAAGAGAGAAGGACTGCAAACAATTATGTCCTCAGAGGACCTGTTATTATGACTGTCACTTTGGTAGGCTGTCAGGCAACCTTCATGATGTCCAACTATGCTGTATCATCAAGGCAAAGCTTCTTATAGTGATATGCAACTTGCACAATTATTCAAATAAATGTCAGGATTGAGGGAGATTAACCAAATAATACCAAATATGACTATCATTCACTGTTGGCAGCTGTTATGCTTCTCTTCAATGTACAGTATGTGCCAGTATTTCAGACCAACAGCTTGATATGTGGCTGCCAACTCCCATCATTTTGATGAGAGCCACAATAGCACCACTGAGGCAGCAGTTAGTTTGGCACTTCTATCAGACCTTTGAACATGATCATGTGAAATCTAATGAAACAGGAACTGAGGCAGCCCCAAATAGCATTCAGAGGGGAGGATAGCGCATAAGATCCAAACTGTGGGTTTGCAGAGACAAAAACAGTTGATCCATACCATTAAAACTTCTTTCAGTCACAGGGCCCAATTTACATTACTATCAAAAATATGAATAAAATGATATTTGATTTACACCACTTGAGGATATCCTTGTTAAACTAATGGAACAATCATCATCCACCCTCAGTACTAATCAGGACTGTACAAATGTATTGTATGACCTTTTCACTGAAGTCAGCAAAGCATGTGATTCACCTGTTGCCTGATTCATAATGATGTAATTCTGAAAGGAATGGATATTACTCTACAATCTCTGGTTCTATCCCGAACTCATGTTATAAACTGTGTGGCGGTTAATGTGTTCTCCCTGTGTCCATGTCTTTAGTTTCTCTGTTTCCCCCATCTCCCAAAGGACCTACAGGTATATCTGCCTAATGCCCAGTGTTCCCAGAATAGCCTTCAGATTCACCACAATCCTGAATTGGATAAAGCTTTTAGGAAAGATGAATGAATAAATGAATGAATGAATTTATAATTGAATAATGAATAATTAATTTCTGTTTAAAACTTCTTCTTTCCTCGGCATTTTTATACTTAATAATTTGTTATAATGAATATTACATAAAAATATTAAAATATGGTTTCCTGTCTCTTATGTTTCAGTCACTACCATGTTAGCTCTGTCAAATGGAATTATTATTATTATTGTTATTATTAGTGATAGTAGTAGTAGTAGTAGGATGAGTGGTAGTAGTAGTAGTAGTAGTAGGAGGAGGAGGAGGAGGATGAGTGGTATCAGCAGCAGCAGTAGTAGTAATATTTTAAAAGTTTTCTATTTTAAAAGCAGTAATATTTTTTTTTAAAGAAAAACAACCGATGCAAGTACAAGAAATAAAACAATAAAACAAATGTAGAACAAAGAAAAGTTTTAATAAGAATCATGAGTTGACAAAAGATCTAGGGAAAGGTTTCACAAACGTACAGTACAATGGGCTACAGGCAGCAGAAGCTAAGTAACTAAAGAACATGTAGAACTTAAATAGGGACATTTAATTGTTACTAACAGGACCTTTGACAAGGTCATGTGATCTTTTATAGATCTTTTATAGTCTCTTTAGGCTGATGGGAAATGAGGTCCAAGGAGGCCATCTCATGGCTAAAACCAGCACTGACACGCCATTCAGTATTGTTTTATTTCTGACATTTGAAATGCAAAAGTGAATAATTTAAAAACCTCTAAAAGGAATACATTGATAGTACCATTACAGTGGATAAACAGTAAAATATGATTAATTTAAAACATGTAAAATACAAGTAAAATACTTGTTGTAAAGATAGTTGGCAGGTATGCCCAGTGTTGTATGGCAGGACAT
>JAQMYG010000014.1:11808400-11822006 GCA_030014215.1 Clariallabes teugelsi | reverse complement strand
ATTATATTTCTGATTCGCATCATTGATTTGGCAAATGTTTTACGTCGGATGCCCTTCCTGACACAACCCTCTGCATTGTGCCCCCCCATGGTTGCATTAACAATCAGTATTTAGTATGATGTCACTAAAACCCTTTGGATCTAGCTCGGCATAGAATCAGGAAGATGTTTACACTACTCTGGTGTCACTTGCTCAATCTGTGCCTGCTTGATTGCTTCCTGAAGATCATGTACAGAAGACGGTTTTCTTAACCACTCTTGCTTCCTCACCATTGTCCAACAGTCTTATTGGGTTTAGGTCTGGAGATGACCTGAGTCATGGCTCCAGAAGCTGAGTACCATTGTCACATAGCCAGGTTTCCCACTATTTTTTCAGTTAATTATCACAACTCTTCAGCCAGACATCCTAGAATGAATTAGTGAACTCAGCTGTTTTGTGCACAGGGTGAACTATAATACAGGGAGGTGTCTAAATACTTTTACCCACTGCTGTATATATGGAATAGTGTACATTTTGGAATGCTGAATATTTAAGATTTTGAACAATTTCTTTATTTCCTTTGTTTGAAAACATTCACATTTTAAAACGTTTTTTTGTTTTGTTTTAAATGAAAATTTATGAAAATAAATTCATTAAATTTCTGAGATTCTTGATGTCTCAGATTCCCTATACAGTAACTAATGCCTCTGGCTTTAAAGTAGTTGGAGATGGAGACTGTAACATACAAGAGTATAGTTACATGATATCAGCATATCGGCACACACTTCTTTTTTAGTTTTCTTGGACAAAGACAACTATGACCTAAACTTGTCGGGTCACCATATGGAAAAAGTAATAATAATAGGAAATAGGAAAGAGCAAAGAAAGGTCAGCAGTTTCTAGAAGGATTCCAGTGTGTAGGTTTAGTCTAAAGTTTGTGTGTATAAGATACCTGGTGTAACCCTTTAACAGGGCCTCTCGGGGCTGTACTGTTGGAATCCAATCTGCTAAACAGAAGAAAGAGGCCTTTGTGGTCATCTTAATAAAGGCATTTAAAGCTTTGCTTGTGTTCACAAGCTTTGTGGTTCATCAGAGATCATGGTCAAGATGCTCTAGGGAGATGACTAGTTAATATAGGAACTGCAAATTTGTTGAATCTAAAGAATCTTTGTTGAAAAAAAATGAAGCACCTCTTTGTTGACCATTTTTCAACTTGAAAACAGCTCTGCCTGGTATTCACTTTGTATAGAGAGTTTGAAGTACAATTAGAGCACAGATGCAGTGCTTATGTAGATCAAATGCATGTGGCGGCACCCTAATTATTTACACGGCTCCGAAAGCTTGTTTAAGTGAAACCATGAATCCTTTTAGGCGTTAGGCCAATTTTGAAACCCGTTTTAAATATCTCATCATTTTTTTTTTCTTGTTAGACAACTTATCACAAATGCAAATAATGAATCTGAGCTGTTGTTTTGGTTGCAGTGGTGGGAAAGGATCATGTATGAGGATAAACTTGAAATGTTCTTCTAATAGCCCAGTATGGATAACAATTTATTTGACAGATTGGAAGGAAACCTGTACGCTCGGGAGTTCTCAGCCGTCTTGACAGTTGAACTTTAACCTTAGTACCATAGCAAGTCATGTTGTTGCTTAGTGCCTGGATAGAGCTTGGAGCTGACCGGTGTTGGTGTTTCTTGTCCTGTGTTAAGTCTAACCGCCTTATAAGATAAGTCTGCTAGACAGCTGCTTTACAGTGCTTTACAGCAGTTGCAAATAGTCCCTGTAAAATATTTATGACTTACAAATGAAGTGAAAGTGCTTACATGGTAGTTTACTAACATTTAGAACATCCCTAATGTATCGGTTGATTTGAACATAATATGGAAAATGCTGGTTGTTTCAGTACTGAGTCAATTTTTCCTCATCACTGTTCTCATACAGATGCCTCCGAAGTTATACCCCAGGGGTGAAGTCTAGACCAAATATTACTCAGGGGACATGACCCTTAGAGCCTTAATTATCAAACAGCATGATAAATCAGAATCTAGCACATGAGATACTGTATGTCTTTAAAAACTTTGGACATGTTTTTCACTTACTAGTAAAAACAATCCTCGAAACCAGAATTTCTGCTTTTTTTTCTGTGTTTTTTACAAACATTGGCAGACTCTGCTTCCTCCTGACTTATAATATTTTCCTACGATGGGTCAGCATATTGTTTGCCATACACCGCATTTCATTTTTACGGGCAGATTTACTGATTTTTCTTTTCCTTTTGGATTGAGGATTTATGAGCAGAACGGAGGTTTGAAAGAAATACGAAAGCACTGAATGGATGTGGTTTTCCTCTCCAACTTCATCACAGCCCTCGTGTAGCTTCGAACCCAAGCCGTTTTAACTAACCAAGCCGTAAATATGATGTGCACGGTATTGTGTTCTGTTATTTGTCCATGACCACTGGAGAATATCAGCGTTTTTTTTTCTTCTAGCATTCTTATGCATTCTTATCGATCCAAGACTCGATATGATACGTACATTGTTAACGTTTATAGACTCTTTGCCCCTTATGACTGTCTCGTTGTGCTGACTAATGTGAATAAAATGCCTTTCCGGGTCATGTGACCTGTCTGGCCTTTATGTGGCAATTGTAAATATCATTAAATCCCAAAACATTAAGTCCATTATTGTGTGAGTTTCCCTTGTGTCATGGGGACAGCTCTGACCCCTCGGGGCATGACTCCACAAGGCTTCGGGGGTGTGCTGTGGTGTCCGGCACGGGGACATTAGTGGCAGTTCCTTTAGGTGCTGTGGGTTGGGGGGTGTAGCCTCCGTGGATTGGACTTATTCGTCCAGCACATTCCATGGATACCTGGTCGGAGAATTTGAACGTTGGATGTACAGCTCTAATTTTTTCCCTGGTAAGTCCTATACATGGGAGGCCGTGGTGCAGTGACTGTTCCGGTGCCTTTCTCCTGTGGCCAGCATTTTCTTCAATTTTTGCTTTATTGTCCTTTCTGTGGGATTGGACCAAACGGACAGGCCTTTGCTCCCATAGCTATAGATGAGGCGTGGGTGGCCATGATCCTGTCACCAGTTTACTGGTATATAATTCATATTTAATGTTGTTTAGTTTACCTGGTGGCGATGTTAGTCTTCTGGTGGTGTTAGGGTCTGATCAGTTTAAATCCAGTATATATGATGCACATTGCTGTAAACCTGGCTTCTGTCCTGTTTCTTATGATGCTGTAGATCTTGTGCCAGTCCAAATAGATTTCCGAACATTAAGCAGTTCTGAGAAAAAATGTTTAGAGCCAACATTATGGAAGAAGTGGAAAAATACTTTTTGTATTAGATTCCAACAGTCCAGACCAGAAGTGTCCCTCGGGTGCTCTAGCAGCTCTACAGCAAGCAGTGTGGTGCGCACACGAAACAATTTAGAGAAGCAAACCGCTGAAATATATACGAGGTGTAATGAGATGCCCGGGTGTTAGCTCACACTCCTACCTGAGCAGACTGCGAGATGGGAGGGTTTTTCTGCCTCGGCTTTGCGAAGGAACATCACTCATGTGCACATTATGTTTTCCCTAACGCTGTCATGTGTATGAGGGAAATATAATCAAAAACCCAATCCTCCTCTTTGGCTTTGTGTTCTGGCTAAATATTGCCACATGCACAGCATCCAAGCAAATTGCAGTATGTTGAGCTATGTGGCAAACGGTGGGGAAAAAAGAGGCGGAAATCTGTAGATGAGCTCCTGGTAAGCGTCTCCATATGGTGAGTATGTGCAGAGTCAGCAATGAAAAAGTGCTCCACTCATGACTCTCATGTCTGGGCCAGAACAAGGCAGATTAATAGCTGCACACACAAAATGCTCTTTGTGGTTCTCCTCATCATGCGCTGATCTCTGTTTTGTTCTTCGTTCTATTCCATTCTAAACCACTACTAGTACTTGCTACCTGGCATGGTACCAGTTTACCCTGTAGAGCTTATTTGGTTTGACAGACACTGCTGACTATTGCTTTAATGTTCTCTCTTCTAGTATGTAGATCAGGACCATCAGAACATGTTCTCCATCTCTCACTTTGCCCCCTCCCCCCTCCCCCCCAAATCTTCTCACACTGTCTTTCTCTGCGTAGTGTGTGGGAGAGGTGACTGCAGAAAATCACATCCATATGCCATAAGACAAACAGAAGGCCTTTTTGCATATTGAGTGCAGAAAAATGTTCATGAGTGTGTGGATAAGGTCCGACCTCCAGTAGAGTTTGAGCCACGAGTGACGCGGGCTCTGACGTAAAGCCTGACCATTTACTTGTTTATTACGGTAGATACTGTAATGCGTGTTTTTGAAAACCTCTGATTTTTCAGAATACAAAATATGGACAATCAAAAGCAACTGGAAGATGTGTGTAACAGCACAATACACTTTTTAAAAAAGATAGGCAACAGAAAGTCTCTTGCTATTACCAGGGTTATTATACCGCAGACAAGACGTTGACTGCATTTAACATCGTGTTCAGAAAAGCTCTTGAAAACAGAACCTGGCTTTTGTGTTGTCAAAGTGTCCATTGTGCTTGTGCGGTTCTGAGTGTAACCACTTAAACATGTTTTACTCCTATAAACAAAACATTCTGCAAGCTTTTAACTTTGGACATTGGGCAGTGTTAAATATTTCACATCCTGAACCACATGCTTGCTGATTCAAGCAACACCAGATGAAATGAAATCAAGACCTGGCTAACAGTTTGTGAAATCGTGCTATTATTAGGTCGACATGACACTTAAATATGGACTGTGCCTCAAGTTTTGTGTCTTCATGGGCCTACATGGCACTTATGAACTGTAGGCCCCTTAATAACAAATAACACAAACTCTCTATGCTTCTGTGATTATTTCACCATGTATCACCTCTCAAGAACATCCTGGTAGCACTGAGTATGCATGATGAATTCCAATGGACTGGCATCATTGTTTGTGTCTGGACTTCACCACCATTGCTCCCAGGATGGGCTCTGGGACCACCATGACCCTGACCAGGATAAAGTGCTTACTGAGGATAAACGAAGAAATGATTCCAATGTGCCAAAAGGCTCTAATTGTTGGAACATAACCCCTGAGTTAAATGACAGGTTTTCACTGACATAAACTGCAAATTGTTTGGTACAGTACTTTCAAAGATTAAAATCGATATGGGAGATTAATTATCTTGTTTTAAAAGTTATTTACTAGCTTATTATCTACCAAAATGAATTTGAGATTTCATGCCAAGTATCTTCTTGCTTGGGCAGATAATTATGACGGTGGTGTAGTGGTTAGCACTGTTGCCTTGCACTTCCAAGGTCTGGGTTTGATTCCCGGCTAGGCTTGATTGCACGGAGTTTGCATGTTCTCCCTGTGCTTGGTGGGTTTCCTGTGGGTACTCCGGTTTCCTCCCATAGTCCAAAGACATGCAGATTAGGCGTTCCCAAATTGCCCGTAGTGTGTACCCCGCCTTGTGCCCTAAGTCTCCTGGGATAGGCTCCAGGCCCCCTGCGACACTGAATACAGGATAAAGCGGTATAGACGAAGAGTGAGTGAGGATCACGGGCACCCAAGGCTCATTTATGGCTAAGAGACCGAAGGCCAGCCTGCCTGGTCCAAACTCACAGAAAAGCCAATTTAGCAGAAACTGCTGAAAAAAGTCAATGCTGGCCACAATAAAAAGGTATCAGACAAACACCCAATGCATCACATCTTGCTGTGTATAGGGCTTAGCAGGGAAAAAGTTCATAGGTTCAAGGTTACTGATTCACCTCCAAATTCCCCAGATGTCAGTTCAATGAAGCATCCATGGAATTAACTGGACAAACAAATCTGACACATGGAGGCTCCACCCAGTAACCCACAGCACCTAAAGGATCCGCTGTTAACATCTTGCTGCCAGAACTACAGCTCACCCCCAGAGGTCTCCTTAAGTCATGCCTCAATGGGCCACAGCTGCCCCGGCAGTATAAGGGGACCCTACACAATATTGAACTTAATGTCTTGCGTTTTAGTCTTATGGCTGATCAATGTAAGTCTGCCAAGAAAGTGTAATATCACTTGTCGTGTGACAAAAGTGTTAAATCAGCATGACACAATGGACAATTAAGTCATTTGGAATTAGTTAATGGTTAACATATTAATTATTCATTTATTAATGCAGACTAATTAGTTGTCATAAAGGGCTTATGCAGCCATTTGTCATATGGCTTATGAATACTGTCACTGTGTACATAACAAATTCAACCTTCCCATTTAGGGAAAAACGCTCCAGCCTAGATGAAGATACTTTAAAGTTTTTAACCATTCAGTTTCAGAATCCTTCAATTGTCATAGCATTACAAGTAAGCACAAACACTTGTGTTTGCATACATTGTAACCAGGATATGCACAGTGCTTTAAAATCCCACAAGCTAAAGAAACGTTAGAGTTAAACACCCCAATCGCTAGACAACGTTTACACTCTTTGCATCCCTCTACTCCCTTCCTTTTCTCATGTAAATCTTCTCAAGAGGGAAAAAAAAACAATAACCCAGGACAAGGTTCATGACCCGGTCTAAGTTTCCTGCAGTGACAAAACTGTAGAGGTGATGGCACAAATAAAAACGTGACAATGTGCTTGTGTTGCAGGGTCCTTCAGGTCCACATGGAAACCCAGGGCGCCCAGGGCCTAAAGGACTCAAGGTTAGTACTGCTGCATGTCTGCTATGGGCCCTAGACAAATCTTAATCAGTAGTCTGTTGATTAACTCAAAAAAGCAACATCGTGTTATGCCATGGTATTAAAAGACAGTACAGTTACTGTAACTCTTCATGAAAGCATTTTGAGTAACTGCTATACATTTATTGAAAACATGTTAAAGAGTGAGGAGTATAAATAAGAGAGGTTGTTAACGAGGTTAAATTAAAGTCCACCCCATTCAATATTTATAATCAATAGTGAGTTAATGTTTTTGATTGCAACTTATTTCATTGCTAGATTGCTCTGGTTTTAACTAAAACCATGCTGCATGCTTGCCTGCTGATAATGTCACCAATACGAATTCATCTCTCACTGTCGCAGCAGGACTTTAGTCTGGGCGGCTTTATCACTTCCTCATTTTTAAGCTCATCAAACAGATCGGCTTTCAATGGCTTTAACTTCAAAGCTGTTACCATCGTCAACACCATTGCACTAAAATTGATTCTCTGCAACAACTCGGTGAACCGTTGTCTACACTGAAATATAAATAATTAATGTATCAACGTACAAGGGGCATTCAAGTCAAACTGGGACTTTTGATTTTGCAGAATAAGAGTAAAAACTAACTTTATTTCTCTACATTAATGCACTCATGCCATCGTTCCCCTAGTGCTTGGATACCAGTAAAGTAGAAAGTTTTATCAGTGTGTCGGAGACATGCTTCATATCCAAAACGCTGGCCTCCCAGAAATTTCTTTAATGGTCCAAACATGTGGAAATGGCTTGGAGCGAGATCAGGACAGTAAGGGGTGGGGGTGGGGCGGGGGGGGTGGTGCATGTGATTTGTGAGTGATTATGTGTACAGTTCCCACAGTCAGATGTGTCTCTTCCGTAAGTTTGATACAAGCTATCAATGGATGTTGAAGGATCCATTCATTGAATGTTCACAGGAACTACTGCGCAGAAGCACCTCAGCCGAGATCACAGCTTTTTTTTAAAAAATGTTTGCGCCATCCAAATGTTTTACCGTGGCTAAGAGTTTCATCACCCTACTGTGCTTGAAGTCTTCTGTAAATGTCAATCACTTTTATGCCTTTCATTCCATTCTTCTGCTCATGAAACGACAAGTCCCGGTTTGTCATCCAGCAAATTATCACCATCAACTACAGCACCTTCAAGCAAATCATCCCCAGAATCTTCAGTTATATCATAAACACTTCAACGTAAATATCTTTAATGTGTCTCAGGGTGAACTTTTCCTCTATGTGTGCTAATAGTATAATTACGCATCCTACTGTACGTATGTCCATCTTCATACACAATGTTTGTCCGATTAAACATGCTCAAGCCCTGAAAAGAGAATGGCACTTTAGTTTAACTACTAAACAAGCAAGCACATAAACCATTATCATGCTAGCTTTGTGGTGAGTTTGAATGAATAAAGCATGAAGACTGTGAGAAGTCATGGACACTAATTTAGGCTGCCACCCATTGCCTGAAAAGGCAGAAGAATGTGTCTGGTGATCACCAGTGTCTTTGGAGAGCTTACTGTAAACCCTTTCTTGTAGGCGTACATGGGCGACGCTCTTGTGTAAATAACCACGCTTGGGTTCGAGAGCATTTATTAGCCATGTCGCTGTAAACTGCCCTGGAGATTTTCAATAGTAGCAATGCTGCATTACGGTTTTCTGTCACTGCTGTAGGACAGATGTTGGTAGTCTGCAGCTGTTCCGTGGCAGGGCTTTGGAATGAAAATAACATAGCAAATTCAGTGCTGTCAACATTTTAATGCAGTCAACTTTCATTACACAGGGGATGTATAATTTCTGTACCAGTATATTGGCCATCGCACAATCTGATAAAAAGTCACTGGTAACAGTAAAACACTTGCTAGGTTATAGTTAATATGACATTAAAAGTCAGTGAGGAAATATAGTGAGAAATCAAAATACAGAGGAATAGTAAGGAAACAAAAGCTTTTGTTCTTTTGTTCAGGGATTATTTACAAAATCAATCATATTTGAGATTTGAATATTTTTTTCTCCTTTCTTCACCAGAATCCCTAAGCAAATAAAAATAATTTTAATAATAAATTAATAAAAAAATATTGCACAGGTGAGCTAAATCTTTATGGTTCATTAATTGTTAATAATTAGGTATGTTTTATTTATCCATATTTAGTCCATATTTAGAAGTTGTTCCAAGTTTTTTATATATGACAGAAATATTTAATCTGTGTCCCTTTCCTTATCCCAAATCAGACATTTCGTTTTTTTTTTTTTTATTTGAATGAAGATATACAAATTTACATGCACACCACCTTGACCAATCTTAAATAATTCATATTGCTGTTTTGGTGAAATCACAGGAGTCAAATCATCCAACATATATTAATAATTTCTTGCAGTAAGACCAGATCTGAATTTAAGCATGCCAGATTATCAAGTACAGAATGTAAAACAGAATAGATTTTGTAGAAAAATAATGTAGTGTTGTGGTGTGACTTTTATTTATTTATTTTTTATAACAGCACATTACAAAGGATGACATATCAGGCATTGCATTTTTAGTTATGTTTAATGTTGTGTACTGTCACTGAATCATTTGCAAATAAAAAAAACAACTGTAAACAATTTGCAAGGATTTTATAAACAGCCCCCCCTTTTTTATATTAATTGTACACAAAAAAATGTATTTGTCATGTCCCTTATATATCTGAAATTATAAAGCCCTTGCTCCAAGCCATTTCCAGATGTTTGGGCAATTAAAGAAGTTTTTGGGAGGCCAGCGTTTCGGATATGAAGCATGTCTCCAACACACTGAGGAAACTTTCTACTTGGTATCCAAGCACTAGGGGAATGATGGCATGAGTACATTAATGTAGAGAAATAAAGGTAGTTTTCACTCTTATTCTGCTAAATCAAGACGTTTTATCTGTTTATGTGGAGTGTCTTCCATATATGTCCCTGTGTATGTTATCATAGAACCATAATGTACAGTATGTGGGCTGTAATTAAAATAATACGAAAGTGGGCATAAATTTTTTATTAACTGACCTAGATCGCTCAAATTGCACAGATTATGGTAGAGTGGTAGAGTAACTCTTCCTCTACACAAAGGTCCTACTCAACATAGTCTCCACCACAAGCAGTGCTTTTGTGCCATTGTGCCAGAACCCAACTCTCGAATCCCTCTTGTCTCGGTCTCCCACTGCAAGGTTTGTTTTCAAATGCTGGTTCCCCGTCTTTAAACTTCTAGGCACATTGCTCTTGTTAATGGTGTCATGTCCATAAACATTCTGTGGCGCAGTGGGAGATCATCGACTGGGGCAAACAGGGATTTTCAAAGAGGATTCCAGAGTTAGGTTCAGCTATGGTGCGAATGCATTGCTTGTGATAGAGATAGAGTTTGCGATGTATTCTACATTATATTTATACTGGTTTATGTGCCATCATCCTTAAAAATAACATGTTAATAATTATTTATATAAAGCGCTATAGGTGATGAGTCAGTGAGAGAGAGTGAGTAGGCTGATGTGTTAACCCTGCTATATAATCATATGTTTTGTCTATTACTCGCAGCTCAACAGCATGCATGCACATTTGCAATATATCTCAGTATCAGAGGCATGCAGAACACACACTTACCCATGTATCCCACACAAGAATCATGTGTTTCCTGTCTGTGTGTCGTAGGGAAGAAAGGGGGACCCTGGACTCTCCCCTGGCAGAGTTCCAAATGGAGCAAAAGTATGCACTTTCCCTTCTCTCTTGATTTAGCAGCACTAGTGCATTAGGCAATGTATAGTATTGGGGAACTTGGAGAAGGATAAACAATAGAAACCCAGATGTGCATAAACTTGATTAGTGCCATCCATATGCATGCAATTTAGCAAAGTATTGACATAGTTATTATAAATGTTGTGTTATTAGTGCCAGGAACATTACATAATTCAATGCTCACTTTGCAGGGGGATGCTGGGATCTTAGGACCACCCGGACTACCTGGACAAGCAGGTCGACAAGTAAGGAACCTTTTAGCTTTTCCATATGATGTTAAAATGTGTCAGTCTCCAGGTGATTGGAACGGTTGATTGGCGTCATTGGCCTGCCTGTTCAGATTTTCCCAATAAGCTTCATATCTGTTGCAGAAATTCCAGCACGTATTGCGCTATAGCACTTTCTTAGGCGCATCTGTGTTGTGGCCTATAAATCAAAGCCGGTAAATGTGCTCCAGGTTTGTGGGTGAGTGATTGCATGTTGCTTTATGTTTGGGTTTTTTCCATGAAGAGAGGCCTCTCCTCGATTCAGGCCAGTGTGAAATCCCATTCACTCATCTGAGGGAAAAAGATCCCAAAGCAGCGCAGAACGTCTGCCTTGCTCTGAATGTTTCTTCTCATTCGTTTGGACGAAAGCCTAACAGGCTCCAGATACGGCGGGCTGGACTTCTCGGCCATGTTCTACAGCTCAGCGGCCAGCTTATGACATCATAAAATTGTGCAAACTACACATTATTGAATTCACCCTGTTTTGGGGTCATTATGCCTGGCGGGAAAAAAAAAAAAAAAAGAACGGCTCACTCAGCAGCTTTTCGTCTGTGATGACTGATGATATTCTGTTTGTTTGTTTTTTCCACAGCTGCATACAGTACCTTTGGGTGAAACCGCCCAGTCATGCAAAAGCCTATTAAATTGCATCGTGCTGTTTCTAAAACTGTCCCCTGTGAGTCGTACTTTGTTGTTTATCAGCTGTTGGCCGAAATGATTCTTCCATTGGTATCAAATGTGCCAACGAGCTTTTCGTGCCAGTGTAGAAAGAGATCAGTCGTGTTTCTGAGATCATATTAACAAGCCGGCACTGAACAGCTTGAGAGGAAGCGATTGGTTCCAGCCGGTCATTTTTTGGACCGTCGACTTGAATGCTGAGAGACTCCGCCTGGCGTCCTGCCTGTTGCTCCCGCTCCAATGTCGTCTCATAACGCTCGTACCCACTCTCCCTCTTTAAACAGCGAAAGTGGGATTTTTCATTTTCATAGTTCCATAGTGAAACAATATGTCATTTCCAGTGGGTCTATTTAGAGCCTAATGCATGCACACCACTGGTTAATAAACACTCCTAAGCGGAATGGTAATGCTGAACTGTGCATTATGACGCACATCACACTCACAGTGCAACCTTTTTTGATTGCCAATATGTTTGGAGGCAAAATGACGGCTTGAAACATTGTAAAGTAGTAGAATTACCTGGCTGCCTCGTTCCTCACATATGTTCTTAATCACAAAGTTGCGGCTGAAAAAATACATTAAAAGCTCATGGAAAATTACTTGGAGACACTAGTTCTGCTAAATTACTACTGGCACTAAACCATGAGGTTATTCCATATAAGCCCTTGTTTAGAGACGAAGCATTTTTACCAAAAAAAAAAAAAAGATAGCAGCTGAAGAGCAGAAACTAGTTGGGGTTTAGAGAATTGATGCTGCTGAATGTATCTCTCTATACTATAAGCTGACAATTAGCTGGAAAACAAATGGTCTTGATTAGCAGTTGTGTTTGGCTATGCCTAATTCTTTAGACCTTTTCACACACACACACACACACACACACACACACACACACACACACACACACACACACACACACACACACACACACACACATTCTCAGCATAAAAGCAGATGTCTTGTCTGGCAATGAGAGACAGTGTTGTGTAATAGGACAAGCGCAGGCTACGAACGTCTGTTACAGTACAGTATAGTATTCCAGCCTTTATACTGCAATCTGATTTGCTGAAGGGATTTGGAGCTCAAGTGTGTCATGTGTCAGTATGTGCCATTATACAAGATGAATCCTAATATGAAAGGCCAAAGCATGACTCAGAAGTATTTATGAAATGCAGATGGAGTATTAAAAAAAAGCCGGATTTTCTGCTTTTTTCTCTCTCTTTTTCTTTCTTCCTGATTCAGGATGAGTTGTGCTCCCTCAAATTGGTTGGATTTCATTGGCCACAGTGCTGACCAGCTGTTTTACTAAAAGATTCTAGCTGACAGTTGGCCTCATGGCCAGGCTCCAGAGGCATCTTCAGTCTCTGTTGAAAAATGGGTAAACACTGTAGCCAGATCAGGGTCACCAATAGAAACGGTTTAAGCAAGAGAAGGGGGCGAGCTGACATGATGACTAGTTTTAGTGTAGAGTGAAGGCCCAGTGGAAAGCACATAAAAATAATCAATGCACCTGGGGTTTTAAATAGTGGAAACTATGGAGGTAGCTCAATCTACTGAGCAAACACGTGAGCAAGAAACCTTAAAACCTTAATCCTTCTGAGACCTACACGTACTGTATAACAGTGATTTGTTCCATCTGGTTTTCCCACTTTTACAATAGTTCGAATAGTAAAACATGCTTAAGTGAGGAGCATGTTACTGCATAGATAACGTTTTGTAGTCTTTTCCGAGACATGAATGAAGGCTAGTTCATTCGGCGCGTATTACAGCCCTGTCCTACTTGTAAAATCTCTTCACACACAACGTAAGCAGAGTCAGCAGCACATGCTGAAGATCTCAGAAGGTGTCTGTCTAAACAGACATGACACAGCTGTCAGCCATCGAGCCACTTCAGCTTCCCTCAGCTTGTCACTTGCCCTCAACCTCACCCGTGTTGCTTTCCCTCGTTGTTTATCCATGCGGATAATCTCCGTGATCTTTGTTCTTTCTTCCTCCAATCACAGGCGCTGGTTTAATAGAACTGATGAGTAGACATAAAACCAAATGTCTGCTTTTAGCGAGGAAAAAATAGACACAAGTGCTGGAAAGTGCTGATCTGAGTCAGCAAGTCAGAGATGAATGATCATTTGGGAGGAGGCGCATGAGTAAGACGGAGCCAGAATGAGACATGCAGAGGGAGGAATGTGGAAATGAGTAAAAAAGCAAAAA